>KE155774.1:98700-110512 GCA_000411075.1 Sisymbrium irio | reverse complement strand
ATGAGAGGACATGTGGGCTCATTGGTAGGGGCGGTCGGGGCGTTATAGTTATTTTGAAGAAGCTACTCCATTATATTATCTTTCCTGAAACATTGAAAATTAGATAAAAACATAAATTAAATGTTTTTTTTTTTGAATTTTAACATAAATTAAATGTTTATTGATGGATCCTTGTATTCTAACTTTTACGTTAGAATTACTTTGGGATTCGTTAGTATGTTTGAGTTATTAGAACAACAACAAAAAATAAAGATGACAAGAACAAATTAGTTTAATTGGCATGTCAAAATATATTTCTTAATTAACTTATTAACATTAATACATTATCAAGCAACATAGGATTTCATGTTACCTTCAAAAAAGTTTGTAACCGACAAACCATAGCTCTGTAAACATTTTAAATCAACGACTTTAATATAGAAACAAATAATGTTAATTAAAATCGATCAAAGTATATATAGTTGGAGTAAGTCCTTCTGTGCAAACGTATGTTGTATGAGCCCAAGCAGATGATGTGTTGTATGAGCCCAACAGGGAACACCAGAACATGTGTTGTATTTTTTAATGGTGAAGATTGTAACAACCAGATTAATCTACAAGCCAGCCCACGAAAGACCTAACTAAGTTAAATTTTCTCATCTGTGAGAAAAAAAGCATGAACGATTTTAATTTTACTAAGACACGCATTATAAACCTTTTCCAACTTTAGTTTTATTATACAAAACCAAGAATAAGAAAGCTTTCATTTTACTAAAAAAACTTCACTTACAATTTTAAAATTGTCGTCGTTTCTGCTATTTTTTATATAAAAAATGGGGACTCACTGGCCCATTTTATCACACTTCAAAGTTGGAGTCGAATTCCATTTCGAAATGCACAAGACTAGCAGAGATGGCAAACTTTGCGACAAGGCACTTGAGACTGCCGTTGCTTTCTTGTAGCTTCAGGTTTTTGCTTATTTTTTGTGTGTATAAATTTGGCCTGTTCTATATATAGAAATATATTTGTGTAGTTATTTTCATCTTTACATTTTTAATTTTGGGATACGGATGCATGATTGCAACTTTCCATCTGAAAGTCGGCCAAAAATAAAAATTTCTAAGAAACTGAGCAAGTCATCAAATTAGTTATAGACTTATAGCTAAATCATTTTAGAATTATTATTTCAAATTTTATATATGTTAATTAGTAAAACCCATCAGAAATATTCATCTTTTTAAATAAAAAAAAATAGGTTGTCTGTTTCTCCCAAAGTTGTTTCACCTTGTTACTTCTTAAAATGAAACCATCCACCCAAAATTCTCCGTAATAATTAAGCATCATAATTACATAATCACTTTGCCTCATCCCCACCACTTCCACATTGTATATGGGATAGTGAGGACCATCAATACAACAAGATTAGATATTTAGATTTTGAATTTTAAAAAATTGGTAAAATTTCCGTCTTCATAAAAGACTTTTGAAATATAATTTCATATATATAAAGTGGAATTGAACTGCATATCACCTCCAACTAATCTCAAATTTTCAAATACTTCATCAAATTTAGAGTCTAATTTTAACGTTTAATTGGATTAGCTATCATTGAAATCTGAACTTATTGTCGAAAATTGCAATACCAAATACAAATATGATTAAATATTCAAATCACTATCGCTAAAATTTGTCACCATCTCTAATAACTTCATTGTTGCTTCGTGCTCGGTATTATTATTATTATTAACGACTACAAAACAGAAATGACATAACATGCACATAAAATTAAAAAACAAAAGAAAGCTTAACCTGCTAAAGAGTCATATATCAGAGAATACAAGGAATATTAAATATTTTGTTTTCAGAAGCTATATAGGCTAAAACTATCAATCTATATAGTCGCCTAATTAATCATTATAACTAATCTAGCTGTCCTAGTAAATTTATTTTATTCGTCACATTCTTTAATGATTTCTTATGCATTCTATATTCTACATGACATTTGTAGTTGATACAGAAGAGATCATCAATTATCTTTTGACTTTCTTTGTCGGTGTGTGGACATTACACATAAAGCATTTACAAGCGAGCACGTGAACTCGCTTTTGCGTTATCTTTGCTTTTGACACATGGAGATATATTACTGGACATTCCTGTAATTTCACTACCACAAACCACATGAGATACGAGCTAGTCGCCGCCGTGACGACAACGGTCTCTTTTCTTCAAGAAAAATTTATTCTCACCAAGTGTCTTTTGGTTTTGACCATTAAAACTAGAGTTTAGAGTTAACTCAAGGGTGTCTAAAGTCTAAACTATTGTATTCAACTGTTTTTTGTACGGATGCAATAAACTAACAAGTTACACGTTGAACGGGATAACAAATCATGTTGTGGTAATCGTCAATAATATGATTAATTTAAAAAATCACGAATGTTTCTTTTTTCTTTTTTAAAAACCAGCATCAGAGGTAATTAACTAGTGTATGGTGGGTTTTGTAACTTAACCTGGTTAACTGTTAGTTAAATTTTACCCGGATGGAGACATGGTGGGTACAACAGTTTTGGAACTGCAATGCAGCTATACATTGCACCTACGGTGGAGTAAGAGTAAAAACAATAGTACCAATTAGTCACATCAACAGTTTCTGTAAAAATGTTAGGTTCTTAAAAATACATAGAGGGGATTCTCGTTTTTTCCCTCCTTTTTCAATTGAGTTCACGCCTTCACGTTTCTGGAATATTATTCATTCAAATTTCATTTCATTTTTTCGGTAGTTGTCAATGAAGAAGAAATAATGAAAATGAAGACTTTCAGAGATTGTGTTATTGTATGGGTTCATATCTTGTCACTTGAAAATAATATTGTATAATTTAATTGTATAAACTAAAAATATGTTCTTCTTTTTGTGCATGTATTAAATACATGTTCTAAACTGAAAGTATATATATATGCTAAGAAAATCATAAGTAACATAAAAATGTCCATACCCGATGTCAAAGTAGATGATGACAAGTTTAATAACCTTGAAGTTTCTACGGAATTTGTAATGTCATTCTTCTAACCGAGTTATCTAAATTATTAGTGTGTAATTGTTAACATCAAACTAGTTAAATCGCTAACTACGTGAGCTAGTTAAATCATCCTTACAGCAATAATTCATTTTCGAATATTTGATAAGAATTCTTATTGCGGCTAAAACATTTATAAGTGACTGACGTCACTGTCGATCATTGTAAGTACGTGAGCTAGGTTATATATAGACGTTGACTATACGTGATCTACGTCTTATTGTTATTATAGTAATCTACAAGCACCATTCATTATGGGATGGATCAAGGCTACAGACTCGACTAATTCATGTAACTTAAATTAAATTCGATTAAACAAAGATCTGAAACGAGACACTGAACAGATTGGTTAGTATTCAACTTGCTGCAATATGTAAGTATACTTCAATAATTACTTTAAATTTTCGAAAGACTTAACCTTCAGATTAACTTAATTTATTCCTAGTATTAAATGGAAATAAACAAATATTTGACTCGCCAATGCATCATATAGGTTTTTGTTAAAGTTTTAAGCGGAGCCAATTTAACGGCGTTAGATGGCGTCACTGGCGGCCAACGGTTTGTAAGACATCAACGTCCGCAAAACGACATAACGGCGTCATCGGCCAATAACTCCCCCGACATTTGTAAGGTCTTTGGCAGAAACCGTTTCCATAAAACAACATATACTCTCTTTTGAGAGCGAGAGAAAGAAAGACACAAAAGTTCTTTTGCTCCAAGAAAAAAACTTGCGGTACACACACACACACACACACACGTATTTACAATCCTTTGTCATCTTCTTCTTCTTTCTGTCCCAAAGAAACAATCTTTCTCCTTCTTCTTCATCAAATCCTCTGTTTCGTGAAAACAGAACAAAGAGATCATCGTAAAAAAGAAATGGGCAAGAAAGATGAGAAAGCCGAAGCTGTTCTTCGTTTACTTAGGAAACAAACTCCACTAACTCTCAAACAAGTACGTCTATACTTAGTCTCCACTCAATCTCTCTTTCTCTTAAATAAAAACACATATCTGCATGTTTTATTGTATTATCTCACAAATAAAGTTACCAACTTTGTTTGTATATGTGTGCATAGGAGAAGTTCTGTAACAGAGAGTGTGTGGAGAGATTCTTGAAAGGGAAAGGAGACAATGTGAAAAAAGCTACGAAGCAACTAACTTCTTGCCTTTCTTGGAGACACAACTTCGATATTGGTATATATATTTTCACTTTGTATATATATTTTTTGTTACATGTAACACTTTTCTTAAGGTTTTTGTTTTGTTTGTTTTAAATAATCGAAGAGCGAATGGGAGCAGAAGAGTTCTCGACTGAGCTAACTGACGGTGTAGCTTACATAGCCGGCCACGACGGAGAATCTAGACCCGTTATCGTAATTTCTTCATAATCCATTTATTATCTAATTTGTTTTCACCTAACATACATATAGTAGTATTAATGTTAAGTGAGGTTAATTTACAGATTTTCCGTTTCAAGCATGATTATCAGAAGTTGCGTACGCAGAAACAGTAAGTGCTGATTATTTAATTCGAATTAATCCATTAATAGCCTTTCAAATATACTGATCTTTTCTTATTTATTTATTTTTAATTTATATATATATGTATTTTCATTTTTTCTGATGGTGAAATATGTGTGTTTTTTGTTTCGAAGATTTACGCGTTTGGTGGCGTTCACGATGGAGACTGCGATCTCGAGCATGTCCAGAAACGCGGAACAGAGCGTTGTTCTACTCTTCGATGCGAGTAAGCAAAACTATTTTCGTAAATTTACGTTTTTGTCCCTCGTAACCTTCCAAATCTCCGTGAGTGGGTATTAATCCGTAATTTCGTGGCCGTATTCTGGGTTTTGTTTTGGTTTTGGTTTTTGGATTGAGGTTTGTCGGGGGGACCGGATTTTCGGACATGTATTTATGCATTTAATTTCATGTCCGAATTGTCCCTTTTTGTGTGTTATCGTCAACTTTTTGTAAGTTATCTAAATTGTGTGGCAATTAGTATGAATAATCACGAATATTTTCACCATATATAATTACTTTCATATATATACTTGAAAAACATTTTGAGTCAGATTTAAAAAAAAAAAGGAATTGAAATCTCTTCTTCTATCTTATTTCTGAGTGATTTACCCAACCAAGGAGAAAAGGTTTCCAGGTTGGGATATTTACTTCAATTTTTAAAAAACTCAGCCTGATTATAAAATCTTATCTAACTTTTGGTTCACGTTTTAAAAAAACTATCTAAAGCTGTACGTACTTTGTTTTGAAAATAAATGTATACCTTAGTTTACAAAGACCAATATTTTACCATGTAAAGGATTAGTATATACGTATAAAAAGTTACAAACAAAATAACGGAGTAATATATTTTTCGTATCACGCTAATAAATATTTATGCTTTTTTTGTTTTACCTGCACAAAGTTTTTTTAAAACACCAACTTTTCGGATATTCATACTTTTGAAAGAAAATGAAGTACAGATTTATTCTCTGCAAAAATACATCTTTAAACTTTTTTTTCCTTTTAACCTGATTAGACGATATTAATTATTAGTGCCACTTGATTAATATTCTCTTTGTTTTTCTTTTTTTTTGTTAATGCCATACAAAAAAACAGGCTTTTTCAGATCATCCTCTGCCTTTGCAAATCTGCTTTTGGCGACCCTAAAAATTATCGCAGATAATTACCCATGCCGACTTTACAAGGCCTTTATCATCGACCCTCCCTCTTTTTTCTCTTACATTTGGAAGGTAATAAATAATAATAATAATAATATTCCAAATTTAAACTCATAAAATTAAAATAATAATCATTATTTGTAATTACATGGATAAGCTCGAAATTCGTAATAATTGACAGGGTGTGCGTCCTTTCGTGGAGCTATCTACGGTCACGATGTTGATTTCCTCATTGGACTACGACGAGCAGCAAGATATTAGCCACGTGTCATCCTCATCATCATCATGTGCTAGATCCGCGTCCCTACGTTTCGATGCATCGTCGATTAAATCAACGGCCACGATTGGTTCAGCTTCTTCAAGATTCGCCTTCACCGTCTCTCACAACTCACTGAAGCCTTGGTACCTTTCCTTCACCGACACGTCACCGCTTAACGCCTCCGTCGACTCCACCGTCTCTAAAGCTTCTCCTCTCAGCGTACGTTCGCTATCATTCGCGTCTCCGGCGGGGCGTGGCTCGAGAGACGCGAGACCAGCCGCATGCAGAAAGAGTTTGTTTCCCTCGACGCCGTTGCCGGAGAAGACATCGTACAAGAAAACTCCACGTCCGTCGTTTTTTCAGTCTCCGGCGATGTTTTTTCGCGGGGATAAAAATGTCGGCGGAGGAGGCGAGAAGTCGTCACGTGAAGTGTTCGTACCGTATCTGAAGTTTTACCGGAGACCGTACGATGAGACGGCCTATAGGTCTAAGCTGCGGGGTCCACGTGGATTTGTGTCAGTCGTGTCTTCGAACAGAAGATGTCGTCACGTGTCTTTATCTCAACGGTTCTAGCTATGACGAGGGAACAAAGTATAGACTATAGCATTTTCTATTACGCTTGATATTATTATTCAATGAGCTTGTTTTCAATTTCTTCTGTTTCTTAAATCCGAGCAAAATATATCACTAATACATGAGTAAAAGAAAACCAAAATACACTAATATAGTAGTTACTATCACTTTAGCAAAAGAATCTCCAAAAAAAAAAACACACACACAAAAGATATTTATTTATAATTTTTCTAAAATACCCGATCAATGCCTGACATTATATACCGCGTTAAATGATGCATGCATGTTTAAATATCCCGCGTAGTTAAATTTATACGCGAACACATTATAAACCAACTAAGAGACATACACAAGATAGTTTATTTCAAACCTTGTTGACTTTGATTTGGACAAAGTGAGTTTAAAGTAAAGAGAGAAAAGTGGAACAAAATAGGACTCTTTTGTAGAGATCAAATTCTGGTCCCAAGGATCATTAACTTCATGTAGAATCCCAACTTGAAAAACAAAACCTAAAAATGCACGTGCGAGGTTTGTAGGAATCCAAAGTCAATTGTTACATTTTAAGACGGCGTGGTCGTGACGTTGAACAACTTATCGAATATTTATATGTTAGCTATTTGGTGAAAATTGACTAGAACCCTGATGAATTTTATTAAATTTTTCGGTATCGTCCTTCAGTTTATGGAATGGAACGAATGAATTAAATATCTTCATCTGGATGTTTAGGTTTAATGCATTATTATATAACATGTTAAAGAAAAACGCATATACTACATGTGAGACAGAATAAAAAATAATAATGAAATAAGTCTTCAAACTTGCAAACATTGGGGCAAAAGAAAAAACATGCAAACATTACGGAAAAAAATTAAATTGCATACTCTCACGTTAATAAAAAGAGTATCTTTTTATTTTCAGTATTTGATTTTAGACAAGATTTTTATTGTTTTATCCTTCTCTTAAAGCTCATTTTCTCTATACTCAATTCATAATCATCTAATTGGTGATATGTTGAATAAGAATATAATTGTATAATAAGAATTTTTGTCAAAACGAAACTGTGTGAAATTGTGCAATGGAAAAAAGGTTAGGTATTATTAATTCACTGTGGAATTTGGAAACAATCCATGCAAATCATAACTACATTTGAAATACTTTTGTATGCCGATAAAGGGCTCCATGGGCTGTTTTAACCAAGCTCAGCTTTTGGTCTATAACTGTTATTGAATTGTAGAGTTGTCATGTCAGATTTCAAATGCCATAAAATCATTGAAAACAAAATGTGACTAAAGATGATTACCAACTTTTTTTTACGAGTATAATAGTCCTCTTCGTTTGATGATGTTTTTTCCTCGAAAATAAAACTTTATCAAACTTTAAAAGAGATTCGTTAGTTTTATCTTTTACTATCTTATCTTATGAGATTTTATTCCGTGATACTACTACATGATAAGACTTACACTTTTTTTTTAATAAAAATGTATATTGTCCTTTATACCGTGACATAATAAAGTTCTGTTTAGAAGAATCTCGCATACCACATTAGTACATTACAAGCACACATAACAACTCTAAAAACCTACGGTAGCTAATATGCACATAATTTTATAGTTATGGAAGGTAATTAATAAAAATCAGTGGGAAAATATATAATCACGTTGAGCGACCAGGTGAATGGTATATGACATGAACAATGGATTTGGTCACACAGAAATAGACATATAAACAAAATGGATAATAACATTAAAAAGCAGAAAACGATCGTCGCAAATCCAAACACAAAAGGGAGACATAATCACATAATTGTCAATTGAGGGGGAAAAAAAATGAAAGAATTATTGAGTATCTATATTTCTAGATAGAAACACTGTTTGGAATCCCTTTACCAGTAAGCCCACCTTCTTTCGTGTAATCCGTAGTATTCGGATACAAGAGAGTGTATGGTATGTTAACCGGTCCGGTCCGGTTCTTGAATCTCTTATCATTGTTTCTCCGTATAATATTGTTCTCTATCAGCTCCAAGCTCTTCCCAAACCGTTTGAACGCTTTTAAAGGCTCTTCATCTGCCGTCCAATTCGTTGAATCTCTCTGCCCTAAGTATATCTCGTCCGTCGAATGCATAGACAATGTTTATATGACGGAGACTTCAAGCAGAGTTTGTAACTGCGGCGTGATCGTCTTCAAGAACGCCACGTCAGGGTCTTCCACCAGCTCAGTGTACTCAGCTGTACCTGGTTCAGACATAAACCTACGGCTGACAGTAGGCCGGTTAGGGTGAAAACCGGCATAAGGGTACTGCCCGAAGTTGACTGCAGCGTGAAGAGCAAAGGCGACCCAAATGATGATGGTGCATGTTTCGATGAGGTCGTCGCGCGTTTGCATCAACGGCCACCATGACTCGTGCTGTTTATCACCGTGACCTTCGGTTCGGAGCTCGGTCCACCATGATTGGATCTCTGTATCAATTTGGACGGGTTGGTCATCCTTGTAGTAGAATGAGCAGTAATCTGTTACCCACGTCTTGATCGCTGACCAGATCTCTAAACCGTCAACCGCAAACGGGTAATCTTCGATCAGAAGTTTGACGCCATTATCGTTGCTCAGATCTTCTATGGAAACTCCCCTGCAAAACAAGAAATTTTAAGGTTACTTGTTCGTCAAGAAATGTAAAGAGAGTGACTTGATGTTTACCGTCTGAGGAGATCTTTGGGAAGAGCCTGATCGGTGAAAACCCAATTCTTGTATACTGGAGAAGACAATTCCATGGCGTATTGTCTCGGGAAAAATGCATGCTCCACAACTCCATTGGCGTTTATGAGGATATGTCGCACCAATGCATTGATGTTCATCGTATCACGGAAATGAGGATGTAGTAGCTTATAAATCGGATGGACAACACTGAGTTGCCTATTTGACGCTATTATAAAAGGCTCAATCACCGCATGCGTCAGCAACCTACAAAAACCGGAAAATAAACCAGAAATCAAATCTTGGTCCTTAAGACAGATGCTAGCTGGTTCACACGTTCACCATTTATTACCAATGGCTTATAAGCTGGTGATAACCGGAATCATTAACCGCAACATAAGCCTTGGCAAGCTGCCAGATCGATCCCTCGGCGCCTTTGTCTGCTGGTGTGAAAATTTTGTTAACTGATCCGTGTGATTCTCCTTGTCCGTGTAAAAGACTCAGCTCTATGGTTAGAGGCTTCAATGTTCCGTCCTCTTGAAGCAACAGAAGGGTTTGAGTCGCATAGGTTTTAGTGCTTGTTGAGTTAATCCGTGCTAGGTATGGAACTAATGCGTAGTGGTGATCCAATATGTATAGCTTGTTTTGTTCCATAGCCTTTTAATATAATACAAACAAAAACAATAACAGCTTTAGCTACTACAGTGGTTAACTGGTTATGATATAATAGATTTCATTATCCCAGCAATTCAATCACAGGTTGCTTAATTCTTTTTTTTTTTAAATTAAAAAAAATAAAAATAAACTAATTGTAGATGGTATGCGTGAATCCCGTAATAAAAATAAACAACGATTGTTTAAACAGCTAAAGGAAACAACTTTATTCTTGATTTTAATGGGTCCCACATCACTTTTTTCCCATAAGCAACCCTTTAAGAGACATGGATAATGATGCTCTAAGAATGAAGCGGTTACTTGCTAAAACACTTATACTTACTTCATGGACACTGAGGCCGTTCATGTTTGGTTCTATGTGCTCTTCTCGTATGGAACTGTGTTGGTTTCCATATTTTTGGAAGTCTAGATTGCTCTTAAGAGGGAATTCCTGCAAATTGTTTTTTATATATATCTATATTATTACAATTATATATAGATGGAAATAATTTTGATCATTTTTAAAAACTCAAAAGAAAAAAATATTGAATGATTTGAAGAAATTAATAAACCTGAAGACGACTAATCACCACTGGATTAAGGCCTGAAAGCATTTCCCGGCCAAACTTCCTCCAAGCTGATCTACTCTTTATATACGATAATAATTTAGTCAATAACAAAAAATAAAAAGACATACGATAATCAATGTAGGCGACTATACGAAATTTTCGTTCGAATTAATATAAATTTTTAATTTTTTATTGAGACTATAAATTACCTGTAAGGACGTCAGGCAAGAGAAATTTCAAGAACCCTTCTCCGTTTTTTCGAAGTTCACGAAGCATCTCTCATGCAGGGCCGGCCCTGGGCTAAAGCCCAACAAACTGGTGCTCCAGGCGCCAAATAATTAATAAATAATTAAGGACAGTAATTTTTGAATATGTAGTTGTAATGTAGTGGTTGAGACTATTATTTTTTGTCTTAAAAGACAAGGTTCGACATTTGATATGGACTTTAGAAAAAATATTGTAAATGGTCACTAAATATTTTTTCTCTCGATTTTGGGCGCCCAAATGTTACGGACCGCCACTCCTCCCATGGGATAACGTCACGGAGCTTTGAGACGGTGTGACTATTTGCGCGCTTAAGACCGTCATCGTAGAGGTCAAAAACGTCTTCAAACGAGTCAAACTCATTTATGGTCTTGTCACAAACTGAAGCGATTTCAGGGACAAGAACTTGAGTCACCGACTTGAGTGTGTTAGCGAGGAACTCAGAGAACTTCACATGGCTAAACCGTTCGTCTCTTGGCACATATATGTTCAGGTTTAGTAATGGTAGTCTACTCTCCGATTTAGGGTCTGATATAAAACGAATGGTGACATTCAATTTAGGTTAAGTAAGTTTTGCAATGTAACACTCCTTCTGATGGGAATCAGAACGTGCCAGCTGACCAAGTCCCAACGGACGGACTGGAGGTTACAGACAGCACATACCGGAGTAGGAGCACAGCCGCGAGGATCAGACCATGTATCACAACTCATACCCAGAGGACCTTAGCGCCGACCGCACGGTCTACCGATTCAACCTGCGGACGTCCCAAAGTGAGCTGATCCGAGATCCACGACCAGATGATCCAATTTCTCGACCTACGGAAGCTCTTTCTCGACCCATTTTGCGAGAAAGGAAGAACGGTACGGACAGAACAGCCTTTGCCCGAGTAGATTTGGACTTGCACCACGACACGCGCTTGACCCAAGGTTTTGACTCGAGTGACGGGGTTAACTTTTTAGCCTGAGGCTTTGGCCCGAGCGTTGGAACTTTTACCCGAGAGTTTCGCCCGAGTGATGGAGCTAAAAGTTTCGCCCGAGAGTTTAGCCCGAGCGATGGGGCTAAAACCAAGCCAACTCT
>KE155774.1:83972-98104 GCA_000411075.1 Sisymbrium irio | reverse complement strand
TCACCTCCACATCACCTTAGCCGTGGCTACAACCTCGGTTGAAGGCATATCCTTACCCAGAATTAAGAGTTCTGATCAGTGGGTTTATATCACCTTCCGTATTTTTTAAGTGTCGTTTAAATATTTATTTTTGTTTCATAAAAACTATCGTTTTTGATTTTTAATGCAAAATTTAATAACTTTTTATATTTTATAATTATTTATATTATGCATATTGTTTTTTTATAAATTGAATTGTGTTTAGATATATAGTTAATTATGAGATTTTTTTGAAAGCCTAACAAATTAAATATTTTATATATCTGTGTGTAAATTTTTAAAACGATGTTTTTTGTAATATGGAAGGGGTAAATATAATATGTTTTCACATTGGGAGAGATTGAGATATGAAGAAGCGATGTTGACATGGCTTGCTTCTAGACCTTAAGTTTTCTGTTTCAAACTAGATGCCTTATTTCTTAATTTGTAATCTCTAAAGACTTTCTGCAATTTCTGTAAGAAGCTGCAGCAAGACTGCAAATCTATTTTTTTATTTGAATACAATTTAACATTCTTTCAAAAAAAAAAACATATAATGTGTAGTATTTGAGTTGACTAACCAGATTTTGTGGGTTTTCGGTCGGTTTTTCCACGACGGGGATAAGGGAACTCATGTGAACCACCGATAACCGGACGGGCTGCGTCTAGACCCTTGTCGGGTGCACCTAAGTCGTTGTAATAAGCGTAATCATAAACTCTATCCCATTCCTTAAGTTCTCCTCATTTTTCATTGCCTCTTAGATTCTTCAGCTCTTCTTCTCTTAGCTCTTTGAGTAGCTCTGGTGTGTCATTTGGAAGATATGCCTATCCAGACAATAATTAAAACAAAATAGTTAGATTCTCAAAGATTAAAAAATGACCTGGGGTTTATGAAATATTCTTACAACTTTTGCACTGAATAATCTAGCTTTGTTCGTATTCAAAAGATATTGTAAAATATTTTGTTATGCCAAGTAGAATATAAATACCATTATTATGTCCGGTCAATAGGTGTATTACCCATTTGTCCCAATTTCATTTATACTGTTTTACCTTGTTAGAGAAGAAAACGCGGTCGGAGTGGTATCGATGGCTCGGATAGATCCAAGAATTGCAAACGAAGAATTGGACCGCCGGGGAAATTGCTAAGAATAAGGGACTTAAGGTAGAATTCGTTATGGTGGTGGTTCTTGATCACAAACGCAGCTGATGGTCCCATTGACTCGTCCCAATCAAACGTTACGACAAAGGCGGTTTCGTCAGCGGTCATTGAAGACGTTTTTATCTTTGTAACCCATTTCTCTAGATGCGCTGCTTTCCCAACTCTTCCTCTATTTTCATTGGCTGATTTGTATTATACAAAAATCATTACTCTCTAATTGCTCATTCGGAAACAACAGCGATTATTAATCTTTCGTTCAAAAAAATATTATAGGAAGTAAATATGACGCAGGTGTATCATTGTGTGTTTTCTTCAAAAGTGAGAAGCCATAAATAATCCAATTGTAGATCGAGAGATTCCATAATACACATGTCTTATTATGATTGGAAATTTCATATTTACTCTCGGTTATATACCAAAAAAATCGAAAAGTTCATATCGACATCTAATTTAATTGGTGAGATATTTTTACATCATTTCATAGTTATTAATTTGCCCTAAAACTAAAATATATGTATTTTTATATATTGAACTGATAAGATCAGATAAAAACATGCCCCATTATGCATGTCGTATTTAGTTATAATAAAAGATGCAAGCTCTAGTGAAGAATTTGAATTGCAATAACATTAAGATGGATTTTATGTGAATGTAAAACAGGTCGAGGAGATAAGATAAAGAATGAATACCAGTGTCGGGTAGGAGGGAGCTGATAAGTTGGATAGAGACACGACGACTGATAAGCTCATGGATTCGATCGAGAAGAAAAGCCATGGCATCTTTAAAATCGAGAGGGTCCTTCTTCATCACAGCAACTTCTCCTTCTAGCTTCATCGTCTTCTTCACACCTTCCTCCATCGCTTTTGTCTTAGGCTTGATGCATAGGATCTCTGCAATATCCGTGTGGATCATGGCTATATATATTGCAGAACTTTGTCTAAGTGAAGATGAAGAGAAAGTTATTATGCTTGGAGAATAAAGAGAGAGAGAGAGACGTACATCTCCTCCTATCCATCTACATGTGTTATATATAGTGTTTCATCTCTTCCTATCCATCTACATGTAGCACAAATATTTAATAAATTATTTTATATAATTTTAATAATTTTTCCTCCAAAATTACACCAAGTAGTTGATATATAAACTGAATATACACTATTTTTTTCAAAAAAGAAAGTTGAACTTGAGTATATAATCTTCAACATTTTTTGTTCTTGTTTTTTAGATAATTGATGAAAGTAACAACCAGCTTTTTCAAAGTTAAATTTAGTCATCGAATCAAACAACTAGTCTTACATGAAAAAACAACACTTAAACAGAATTAAACATGGCTAAAATTTTGTTAAATCACTACAAGTATAAGTTGGGTGTACACTTTTTTTTTTTGCATATAACCAAAATTGACATGGAAGAGGTTGTTATAATAAGTACAACACCTGCACACTTCATTAAAATGTTGCTGAGTATAACATATTAATTAGGAGAAAAGTCACTAAAATACTACTGTATTAAGCTTACACGGTTTTTTTGACAAAAAAATACAAACGTGTGTGGACTTTGCTAATTTAAATATCAATTTAGTTAATCCAAACATCCGTACGTTTAATAGACATTAATGATTAATCCCCTTAATAATGAAAACGACTTTGCTTCTCCTTCTTTACTCTAACTGGATTCTTTCTCTTGCATGCACCAGATGCGCGGACCACACAAACTCGATTTTGCCTGAAAGCAACGAATGGTGAGATAGTCATAAAAGAAGAGTTTCCATTTCTTTGACATCGTAGAGATCGTTGAGGATCGAGAGAGACAAAAGGTTAGAGGTTGTAATTTCTATGTTCGGATTGAGTTATTCAAAAAGATTGCTGATAGATTTTGTCCAAGGAATGTACCTTTCGTATTGAGAAAAAGATTAACCACATCACCACATATATGACTTTTCTTTAGGATATAACTTTTGGGGTTAATTAGAAAATGACATATACATATATATATATATATACACTTAAATTTTACCTAGTTGGGTTAAAAAAAGACCGTAAAAATTGATATATCAACCGTAAACAATTTATATATGTCCACTAGAGCATGTGTGACGAACCACAAAAGTCCATTAATCATTTGGTTTTTATGTGTCATATGACCATTCAATGATTAGGAAGATTGCTTATTGTCATAATCTATTATTATAATATTTTTTATTTTGACCAAAGGTTTTCAAGTCACGATCTATTATTAATCCAGTCTCACAATGATGATAATACTTGGGTTTTGGTAGATTTCATTTGGTTCGGTTGGGTTACGTATTTTTGCTAATTAATTTCCGCTATCCCAATAAACTGAAAAAAGTATTAGCTAGAAACGGAATATCATCAGATTTGGTTGGTCGTATGACCTGACAAGAGATCAAATAGCCTTTGGGAATGGGGCAAAAAACTCAACATTTGATTCTGTTCTGCGCTCTTTAATGAACTTCTTCGTGTGATGTTCCTTCCTCGAAAATAAAACTCTAATATAGATTTGTAAATGTGGATGTAATGGATCAGTTAATGAGATTTTATTCCCTGATGAAACTACATGCATGATAACCCTATCAGTTTATTTATTTATTTTTTCCTTCAATTTGATATTATATCGTGACATTATAAGGTTGAAGATCGTGTTCTGAAATTATTGGGATTAGTAGAAATTAATAGGCCATGGGCCTTAATCACTATAGAGTGTGTGAGTTAATAACGTCTCACATCGGAAGTGGGAAGGGACCTTAAATAATATATAAGGGACTTGGACCAATCCACTCATTACCAATTGGTTTTGGGTTGGAAGTCCAGTCGAGGGAGGGTATTGGGATTAGTAGAGATTAATGGGTCATGGGCCTTAATCACTATAGAGTATGTGAGTTAATAACATCTCACATCGAAAAGGACTTGGACCAATTCACTGATTGCCAATTGGTTTTGGGTTGGAAGTCCAGAAAACTTAATAGAAATGACATACGGCAAATGGATACTGCATGTATCCTGTGCAAATCTCAACCTGAAATCAGATACCATATTTTCTTCCAATGCCACTTCTCGGAGGAGATATGGACAAATCTGTCTCAAAGCTTACTTACTTTAAAATATACGAATTACCAGGATAGTATTCTACAGCTTTTAATGGATAAATCTATTGATAAATGCAAACTGTTCCTGTTACGATATGTCTTCCAGGTCACAGTCTATTCTTTATAGAGAGAAAGCAATGGAAGAAGATATGGAGAACCTTCTCTCACCCCATATCGTCTTATCTACCACATTGATCACAAGCAAGTTCGTAACCGGGTTTCTCCTCTACGGCAAAAGGGAGATACCAGAAACGAGAGTACTATGGAGTTGTGGTTTGCTGCTAGACAAGTTTAGGAGGAAATAATCTTCACGTTGAGCGACCAGGGGAATGGTATGACATATGAACAATGGATAATAATATGAAAAATCCGAAAACGATGCAACTTCAAACACAAAAGGGAGACATATTCACATAACTATGAATTGATGAGGGGAAAAAATAAATACGAGTATCTATATCTCTAGATAGAGACACTGTTTGGAATCCCTTTACCAGTAAGCCCACCTTCTTTCGTGTAATCCGTAGTATTCGGATACAAAAGAGTGTATGGTATGTTAACCGGTCCGGTTCGGTTCTTGAATCTTTTATCATTGTTTCTCCGTATAATATTGTTCTCTATCAGCTCCAAACTTTTCCCAAACCGCTTGAACGCCTCTAAAGGCTCATCATCTGCCGTCCAGTTCGGTGAATCTCTCTGCCCTAAGTATATCTCATCCGTCGAATGCATAGACAAAATTTCTATGATGGAGATACCAAGCAGAGTCTGTAACTGCGGCGTGATTGTCTTTAAGAACGCTAAATCCTCATTTTCCCCGAGCTCAGTATACTCTTCCGTACCCGGTTCAGGCATGAACCGACGGCTGACGGTAGGCCGGTTTGGAAGAAAACCAGCGTAAGGGTATTGTCCGAAGTTGACTGCTGCGTGAAGAGCAGAGGCGACCCAAATGATGATGGTGCACGTTTCAGTGAGGTTGTCGCAGGTTTGCATTGACGGCCACCATGACTCGTGTTGTAGATCACCGTGACCTTCTGTTCGAAGCTCGTTCCACCATGATTGGACCTCTGTATCGGTTTGGACAGCTTTGTCATTCTTGTAGTAGAATGAGCAGTACTCTGTCACCCATGTCTTAATCGCTGACCAAATCTCTAAACCGTCAACTGCGAACGGGTAGTCCTCAATTAGAAGCTTAACGCCAGTATCACTGCTTGGATCTTCGACGGCAACTCCACTGCGAAAATAGAGGAGTTATATGTTACTTGTTCCACAAGAAATTTAAACGTTTCTTGTGCTTCAAGAATGAAAGGGAGAGACTTGATGGGCTCATGTGCATACCGTTTGAGGAGATCTTTGGGAAGAGCCTGATCGGTGAAGACCCAACTCTTGTAAATTGAAGAAGACATTTCCATGGCGTATCGACCGGGGAACACCGTTCTCTCCAGAACACCATCCGAGTTTATGAGCACATGTCTTGCCAATGCGTTGATGTTCATCGTGTCACGGAAATGAGGATGAAGAAGCTTATAGATCGGATGGACCACACTGAGTTGCCTATTCGACGCGATTATGAACGGTTCAATCACCGCATGCGTCTGCAACCTGCAAAAAAAAAAAAAAATAATAACAATCGGTTACTTAAAACCAATATCAGGTCTCAGTTCCGATTAACTATACGCTAACTGTTTCACAATGTCATTATTTCTTACGTACCAGTGGCTTATAAGCTGGTGATAACCGGAATCATTAACCGCCGCGTAAGCCTTAGCAAGTTGCCAAACCGATCCCTCGATGCCTTTCTCTGCTGGTGTGAATATTTTGCTCACCGATCCGTGTGATTCACCTTGAGCGTGAGGAAGACTCAGCTCTATGGCTAGAGGCTTCAGTGTTCCGTCTTCTTGAAGCAACAAAAGTGTTCGGGTCGCATAGGTTTTAGTGTTCGTTGAGTTTATCCGTGTCAAGTATGGCATTAATGCGTCGTGGTGATCCAATATGTATAGCTTGTTCTGCTCCAAAGCCTTTTTTATATACCACAAAACAAAACCAATAACAATTATGATATGACGATGAAGATGTTACTTTTTAAGCAAGAAATGTAAAAAGTTATACTTACTTTTTGGACGCTGAGACCATTCATGTGTGGTTCTATGTGCTCTTCTCGTATAGAACTGTGTTGGTTTCCATACCTTACAGAGTCTAGATTGCTCTTCGGAGGAAACTTCTGCAATTTGTTAATTATTTTTTCATATTCACATTATTACAATCAGAGAACAGATATTTATGACTTAGACCCGTCTTAACAACTGAAAGTAAAAATTGAAAAATTGATGAATATCAAACCTGGAGACGACTTATCACCACTGGATTGAGTCCAGCCAACATTTCTCTCGCAAACTCTTCATCGGTCCTCCAAGCCGATCTACTTTCTGTAACAACAAACAATCATTTATGTCCGAATCTATATAAAGTTTTGGACTGAATCGAATCTGTAATTGCATGTTTATGTAGTTATACTAATTAGGTTACCTTTGAGGACGTCAGGCAAAGGGAACTTCAAGAAACGTTCTCCGTCATTGCGAACGAGCTCACGAAACATCTCCCATGGGATAACATCACGTAGCTTAGAAATGGTGTGACCATTGGCGAGCTTGATACTACCGTCATAGAGGTGAAAAACGTCTTCGAACGAGTCAAACTCGTTGATGGTCTTGTCGCATACAGAGGCTATTTCAGGGACCAGCACTTGAGTCACCGATTTGAGTGCGTAAGCGAGGAAATCAGAGAACTTCACATGGCTAAACCGCTCGTCCCTCGGCACGTAGATGTTTAGGTTTAGTAATGCGAGCCTGCTCTCGGACTTGGGATCTGGTAAAAAATGGTGACGTATATGTCAAGTAACCATTGAGTTTTGCAATATATGAGATAGTTTTGAATTTTGAGTTGACTAACCGGATTTGGTTGGTTTACGACCGGTTTTTCCACGGCGAGGGTAAGGATATTCAGGCGAACCGCCGAGAACGGGACGGGCTGAGTCAGGACCTTTGTCGGGAGCACCTAAGTCGTTGTAATAAGCGTAGTCATAAACTCTGTCCCATTCTTTGAGTTCTCCTCCTTTCTCGTTGCCTCTTAGATTTTTGAGCTCTTCTTCTCTTAGTTCTTTGATTAGTTCTGGTGTTTCGCTTGGAAGATATGCCTTTTGTGTTTATGTAAAAGAAATTAAAAAGAACAATTAGAAAATAGAAAATAATCACCTTAGATTCACTAATCGTTTGTTGAAATTTGGGTTAGGTACTAAAAGATGTTTTAGGCATTATGCTTTTTCAGTTCGGCTCTAAGACGGTCCTACCTAATGTATAGTGTAATAAATAAAGTAGTTGTAAAAATAAATTAAAAAAATAAAAAAGTACATATTAAAGAGTGTTAATTAGCTTTAGTAGTTGTTCCTATCAAGTTATAAAAAGATTCTCATAACTAGAAAAATTGTAATTAATAAAGCTAGAGCGTGACTTGTAAAGATAAGACCGTAGGGTCCGGTTTTATTCTTTGGTACAATGTGTTTCCAAAACTCTATGAGAATATCCCAAAACTCTAATTGTCAATCAAAATCAAAAATATATTTTGTCATGTGGATTATGTTTCCTATACTTTATCATAACCACTAACCGGTACCCATTAAATTATGAAAAAACATTCAATAATTAGTTACTCTCCTCTACCTATCCAGACAATAGCAAAACCAAAACAAACAAAATCCTCAAAATCTCAAAATCGAAAGATTAAGAATGATCTAAGGTCAAAGATTACTTTTGACAACTTTTATGCACATGGGCAATCAGAGCAATCCAGATTAGTTAGAAAACATTACATAAAATGCCAAGTGGGATATTTAGAATCATTAAATTAAGTATCTCGGTCAAATCAGTGCGTTTTAACCTCCAACTGTCACAATTGGTTTAATAGCGCTTTTACCTTGTTGGAGAAGAAAACGCGGTCAGAGCGGTATCGATGGGTCGGATAGATCCAAGAATTGCAGACGAAGTGTATAGGACCGCCTTGACCGCCAGGGAAGTTACGAAGAGTGAGGGACTTGAGGTAGAATTGGCTATGGTGGTGGTTCTTGATCACAAACGCAGCCGGTGGTCCCATTGACTCGTCCCAATCAAACGTCACCGTAAACGCGGTTTCCTCGGCGGTTACTGACGTTTTTATTTTTGTCACCCATTTCTCCAGATGTGCTGCTTTCCCAAGTCTTCCTCTCTTCTCATTGGCTGGTTTATATTATACATAAAAGCATTACTTTCTTTACAATAAAAATAAAAAAAATTGCTATGTTTTGTTTATTGTCCATTCAGAAACAACAGTGAGTCTACTTCACTGATCTGATTAATGTTTATTGCCCGTGACTAATTAACGTTTCGACCTGTCTCTAATCTGATTTAAATCCTAAAAGAATGTTTAAAACCACAAAGAAACAAAAAAATCCTAAAAGAACAGAACAGGAGAGTTATCATCTGTTTCTTGAATGAAAGATGCAAAGTGTAGTGATGAAATCGAAGTTCAAGAAAAGAAAAGAGTGAAGGTACTTCAAAGATGGATCTGATGTAAAATGTGAAACGGGTCGGGTTAAAGAATGAATAGTATATATACCAGGGTCGGGTTGGAGAGAGCTGATGAGGTGGAGAGAGACGCGACGACCGAGAAGCTCATGGACTCGATCGAGAAGAGAAGCCATGGCGTCTTTGAAATCGAGAAGGTTCTTCTTCATGACAACAACTTCTCCTTGTATCTTCATCGTATTCTTGGTCTTCTTCTTCTTCACGTCTTCCTCCATCGTCTTTGTTCTCTTTTTCGTCTTGGGTTTGACGCACAAAATCTCTGCGATGTCGGTGTGGATCATGGCGATATATATTGCAGAATTTTCTGTGAGTGAGGATGAAGAAAAGGGTGAGAGAGAGAGAGAGAGAGATTCTATGCTTGGAGAATGGAGAGAGAGATGTGTTATTATAGAATGTTCTTTTTCAACTCCTATGCACATCTATATATGTATATAGCACAAATCTGATGTGAATGTGATATTATGCAAATATATTGGCACAGAAGTTTTTCTTTTTTAATTTGGGATAAAACATAATTTTAAATTGACCGTAGTAATGACCATGGTAATTTCACATAAATATATTTTTGTCCCACAATAGTTATTAGTTACTTATATGACCGAATCTATTAAACTTACTTGAGATTACGTGTTTTTTTGCATACAAATATTTATCTGAATGCATGGCATTCCCCTTTTTCAAAGGGGTTCCATTAGTTAATTCAATCTTACTATCAGGCCTACTTACTGTAATGTGTGTGGAGCGAAATAACTTAGCAGTTTCCTCTCTTTCTTAATGAAAATTTGGTCAAATGATTAAAGAAAAAAAACCAAAAATTGAAAATATAACCAAATTTACTCTCTCCTTTTTTCTTTCTCTTCAAATCTCTCTCTATCCACTCTCTGGAAAACTAATTTTTGTTTTTTTTGTTAGATCACAAATTCTCCCCCTTCTTAATATCAACTAACTTTTTTCTATAATGCAGGGAAAATAGCAATTTTTAAGTATCACCACTTATCTACTTACTAGCTTACCTATGAAGATTGGATGTCTTTTTCCCAAGTCAAGGTCTTTAAAAAGTATTTTCTTTTTTCTTGACCAAAAAAAAGTATTTTCTTTTTCATATTGACTTGTCTACCTACTTGCTTCTAACTTCGATGTGATGATAAAGTTTTATATTTGGGTGAGCCTGGCAGAAAATGAAATAGGTACCCGAATCTCACAACATGATCATTCATTTTATAAATAAAATTATTTTCTAATAAGTTGTGATAATTACATTTTTAATTTATAACATATTGACCTCATTGTTAAAAAAAAATAGTTGTTAACCATTATTTATTTATTTTGATTCTATTGCTTATACGTGTACGTTTGTTTTGTTTTCTTCTAATAATTCATTACTTAAACACGCATGGAACATCTAAATATAGTTGTAATTTGTAAAGCATAACCAAATAAACTAAAGAAGAAAAAGAAACACCTAGAGAGCAGAAAGAATACAATGAGCGATCTGTTTATTCAATATTAAGAGATACAAAAACATCTACAATCATAAAATACTAGAAAACAAGTTTTATTTTTAAAATATACAACTATTTTGGAACATTTTCACATATACTATCTTAATATAAAGATACTATCTTAAATACCAAAAAAGGAATGCAGTGAATACAAAAATTGTGTACATATACTCTTTGATCCTTAATCACTAGAATACAATGTCAAAGGGTTATATTCTTTAATAAATTTTTAAGAGGTTATAAAAAAAATTATACTGTTGGCAACAAATTAATGTTAAAATCATGTTTGGTTATGTTTCTTGTTAGGATTTTTCAATTTGGTAAGCAAAATGCCAAAATCATATTGCCAAAGTTACGAGAATCGTTGTAACATCTTCAAGCCTCTCAATCACTAAATATCTAGCCGTGGAAGACAAACCAAAAGTAACGACAACTTATTGGATAGCTTCTTATATCTCGTCATGAAGAAAACGATGACTGAAGAAAACGACCTTTTTATATCAACGTAGGAAATGAAATAAGCATATCCATGTGTGAGCAAACACTATTTTTAAAGGAAACAGAATCCAGCACAATAATATAAAACGATCAATTAATAGAAATTAATTCGTAACAAAATTAGAAGAAACAAAAAGTTGAAATTGGACGCCGCTGACAAAAAGACAATGTCTATAAAACTAAAAGCATAAGAAGAATACAAGAAAGAAAATCGATCGAGAGAGACCTTACTAAAGGATTTGAATCTGAAATTTCTATTTTATATTATCACAAAAGAATAAATAAAGATATTATTGAAAATGCCATCATTTTCATCCATGGCTTAATCTTCGTCGATCTGCATATATAATCTTCCTTCTTCCAGAAGATATCAAATAGATATTAATCTACCTTATTGGAGATATTCTCCTTTTACTTGCGAACCGTATTTGGAATCAAGACATCCACAACACGTTTTGAAAAGTCCAATATATAAATAAAGAATATGCCAAAAATAGTTTAGCTGATACATATTTTTTTCTTCGGAGAGGTGATATTCATTGCTCGCAAATATAGGAACCTAACATTGAAAGGACACGAAAGGAATGTTGCCTTTTAATTATCGTGCAGATTTTAGGTACTAGCTCGCTCTTCATTGCATTAAAATCAAATGAAAATTCCTTTTTGCTGCCTATAATCAAATGAAAGTTCTAGTGAAATGTGAATCACATGCATCTTGATAGGGACTGGTGGTTTGGAATTAGTTATTGCGTTATTCTTTTATTTGTTTATCATATTTTGTGTGGTAAGACTACAATACCATTTGTTTGGTGGTGTCTTCTCTATAATGATTCACATGTTAAGAGAATGTGGTTTAGTCAGTTAGATACAGTTTGTAACTTACAAAATATATGCTAATATAGTGTATATAACATTTCTTATGGAAATCTTTGCGTTCACATATGCAATGTATATATGGACTAAAATGTAAACATTTGTTTTTCTCTTCATTTTTTATTATTTTAAGCTGGATCGGATTGTTATGAATCCTTCAAACTGTCAGAAAGGTTTTCTGTCTTGTTATTCTCAAAGACAAAGACACATATTTATACAACAAGATTAACTTAAGATTACTAAAGTAAAAGGCTAAATTACCCTTAAAACATACACAATATTACAATGACAATTCTCCTAATTTCTATGATTAGATAACATCTAAATTATCAAGATAAACCACCATAATATATCATCTAACACCCCCCCTCAAGATGGGAGCATTGAGATGGGAGCATGGAGGTCACAAATGCCCATCTTGGAAACAAAGGAGGTGAATTCCGCACGTCCCAAAGCTTTAGTCATGATGTCGGCAAGTTGCATCTTTGTTCCAACATGTCGAGTGGTAATAATACCGCGCTGAATCGCTTGGCGAACAAAATGACAATCGATTTCGATATGTTTCGTTCGTTCATGAAAAACAGGATTAGTAGCAATATGAATTGCTGCCTTGCTATCACAGTGTAACTGGATAGGATCTGAATGATCAATACCAAAAGAAAGGAGAAGAGCTTTGATCCAAATGAGTTCACGAGTGGTGTACTGAAGAGCACGGTATTCTGCCTCAGCCGATGATAAAGAGACAGTATGTTGTTTATGAGTTTTCCACGAGACAGGGGAGTTGCCAAGTTGGATGAAATATCCAGTGAGAGAACGACGAGTAGTCCGACAACCAGCCCAATCCGAATCGCACCAAGCTGTAAGTGTTAAAGGCGAATCAGCTCGTAAAAGAATTCCTTGACCCGGATTACCTTTGAGAAACCGAACGACGCGTAATGCAGCCTCCCAATGTGCATCTTTCGGATGTTGCATATGTCGAGTAAGAATATGAATAGCATCAGGACGAGTAGTAGTAAGATAAATCAGCCGTCCGACGAGTCGGCGATAACGGTAAGAATCAGGAATGTCTTCACCCGTCGCCATTGTCAAATCATGATTTTGGTCAATAGGGAATTCGACCGGCTTTGCTCCTAAGAGACTAACTTCAGAAATAATGTCTAAAGCATACTTTCTTTGAGATAGATATATACCTTTAGCACTTCGAGCAACCTCAATGCCCAGAAAATACTTAAGATCGCCCAAGTCCTTCATCTTGAAACACGAACTTAAATAGTCCTTAAAGATGCGGATAAGATAAGGAGAACTTCCCGAGACAACAAGATCATCAACATAGATCAAGACATGAAGATACTCCCCGGACTTTGCGTAATTAAACAGCGAGTAGTCAGAGATGTTTTGTGTGAACCCATAATCAAGCAACGCTGAGGTTAACTTCGCGAACCAGCATCTCAGAGCTTGTCGAAGACCATAAAGAGATTTGTGGAGACGACATACTTGAGAGGGATCATTGGTTCGAAAACCCGGAGGAGGTTTCATAAAAACTTCTTCTTCGAGGTCCCATGAAGAAAAGCATTATGGACATCCATTTGATGAACCTCCCAATTCTTAGATGCAGCTACCTCAATAAAAATTCGAACTGTATTCATCTTTATTACTGGAGCAAACGTCTCTTCGAAATCTTCGCCCTCAACTTGATTGTTTCCCAAAACAACCAATTGTGCCTTATACCGCTCAAGACTGCCATCAGAGCGATATTTAATCGTATAAACCCACTTTGAAGCAATTGCTTTCTTACCAGGTGGTAGCGTTTCTACTGTCCAAGTTTGTAATTCTTCCAAAGCATCAATCTCCGTTCGCATCGCATCACGGAAACGCTTATCTTGAACAGCTTGATAATAATGTTTTGGTATTTCTTTTTTTGTAATAGCTGTTAAATAAGTACAATGAACAGTGGAAAAACGGTCACAATCAACATAATCCTCAATCGGGTACTGACAAGAAGGGTTCAAGGTGGGTGGAGGAGAGGCCGCAGAACTAGTAATTGTGGCAAGGACATAATCAGTGAAGTGAGACGGTTGACGTTTAGGCCAGAGACCACGGCTCAGTTCAGGGAGGGGAGCCGGATCATGATCAACCAATGTCGGAATCGAGTCAGGTGATGTTGGAGATGCCACTGGTGAAAGCATAGCCGGAGAGGATGGCTGATCGAGTGGCAGATGAGAAACTGGAGTAGAAGGAGTGACCGGCTCCTCTATATTTACGACAATCGGATCAGTATCAAAATCATCTGAACCCAAATGGGGATCACCAAATGTCGATCGGATAGCAGGAGATAAAAGCGATGTGGTGGAAGAAGGTGT
>KE155774.1:36748-60752 GCA_000411075.1 Sisymbrium irio | reverse complement strand
TTTTTTTTTTTGGCATTTTATAACTCATCAAGTGGCATCTATTTTTAGCATTTACGGAAGTCTAGCATCATTGCGTGTGCTGCACAACGATAAAATCGTCTGTGAATATGACTAAAAGACTTGTAGCACACGAAAAGAAGACAGTTACAAACCAATCCGCAACAAACGTTATTTTGAAGCGTTTAATTTAAGGTGTAGTGGAGTATGTTAATATCAAACTGAAGAGGGGCAAAAATATATATGAGAAAAAGCCTGCAACGTATGGCAGAAACACACCACGAATGCAACAAAGATAACTTAAAAAGTGTATGTTTGATATTACATAACTACAGATTTTATATATATAACTCGACTCCTTCCTTGTATCCCGTAATTAACTACTCTACCCGAGTAACCGAATCCTCTTAGGTCAACCAATTATTGCCGGGTGGGGCCAAAACATTACCCAACATGTCTCAGTAAGACCTTTTACCATCGTTTGAGCCAAAGCCACCAAAGCTGCTTCTTCCACCTGACTGAGAAGAACGATCCGAACCAAAGCCCCCAAAACCAGAAGAACGGTCTGAACCAGAATAACGGTTGCTAGATCCGCCTGAACGACCATAATCATCTGAACGACCACCAAAGCCGCCCCTTCCGCTTGACTGAGAAGAACGATCTGAACCAAAGCCCCCGAAACCAGAAGAACGGTCTGAACCGAAGCTCCCAAAACCAGAACGGTCTGAACCACCAGAGTAACGGTTGCTTGATCCGCCTGAACGGCCACTGCTGCTACCGTAACCACCACCACCATAACCACCTGAACGGCCACCAAAGCTTGAACCACGATCTCTCATGACTCCTCCAAAGGACTCACCAGATCGACCACCTATTCCTTCATACATGCTTTCACTTCCACGTTCGACAGCAATGCTAGGAAGCTGAATTCATAACCCAGTAAGATACCAAACAGTTACTTCCAAGCATTCAACATAAGAAACAAAGCAAGTAAAGATTCACAAACCTCAGTGAATCGGCTCCCGACTTCTCTCTCAATTATTTTTACAGCCCTTGACTGATCTCGACTGTAGATGAGAATCGCACTTCCTTTCTTTCCAGCACGACCTGTTCTCCCCGTTCGGTGAACAAATGTCTCCGTGTTATTTGGAAGCTCATAATGAATTACCTATTTACAGTCACATGACAAGAGATGTGTATTTAATAAGATGATAACATAACTCGTTTACAGCATGAATAGTGTAGCTTTGACTCACCAAATCGACATTAGGTACATCAAGTCCACGAGCAGCAACATCAGTCGCAACAAGTATATTGAAATGCCCATCACGGAAACCAGCAAGTGTTCTTTCCCTCTGGCTCTGAGATATATCCCCGTGTAAAGCTTCGCATTTGAAGGTTCTTGCCAATCCATATGATAGGCGATCAGCATCCCGTTTCGTTTGCGTGAAAACAATGCATTTTCCTCCTTTCGCATGCTCCTGCAGAAAAAAAGATATTATAATCTCTTTCCATACACACCTTAAAATTAAGCTACATCTATCTCATACCAATTAAAAACGAAGTAAAGAAAGCATACCGTTACAAGAGGACCAATAATGGATGCTCTTCCATACGAATCTGCGCAGATAGAATACGTCGTAATTCCATCTGCGAGCTTCTGATCAGAATCTCCAACCTATATGACAACATCACAGTTAGGCAAGAGGTAACATAGACGTACATATTTCACTAAAGAAATAAAACATCATTAACAACTCTGCTAAACCCAAGATCATCTTTAGGATTTCTGAGAAATTTCAGATATTAACACAAGCTGGTATGAGACTCAGGGAGTACTCACAAGATCAATTGTCAGAGGATCATTCAGGTACTTTTTGGTGATTGATCTGATCCAACTCGGCATTGTTGCAGAAAACATCATGCTCTGACGTTTCTCTGGCAACCTTTCCAATATGATCTCGACATCCTCGGCGAATCCGACTTGAAGCATCTGATCAGCTTCATCAAGAACCACAAACTGAACCTCTGATAGATTCAGAGCTCCTCGCTTAATCAGATCAATGATACGACCTGGAGTCCCAACGGCCACATCAACACCATAGTCAAGCTGCCTCATTTGCTGCCCAATCGGTGTACCTCCATAAACACAAATAGTATCCAAACTCGGAGCAGACTCCCTAAACTCCTTCTCAACCTGTCGAGCAAGCTCCCTCGTCGGAGCCAAAACCAAGCAAAGAGGATTCCTCCCACGTCTGTCACACATCAAAGGAAATGTAAATCTTTGAACCTCAGATGATCGTTACATATATACTGTAAACACAACGTAAGAATCCAAGAATTAAACAAACCCATGTTTAGCGTTGAATTTGATGATTTTGTCAATGATGGGAATCCCAAAAGCAAGTGTCTTTCCAGTTCCTGTCCTAGCACGACCGATCATGTCCCTACCTTGCATCGCTGGTTCCAACACAGCTTTCTATCCAACCAACAAACACAACTCATCTCAGTTACAAAACAACCAAGAACACGAAAGGTGTCTCATTTAAAACCTCATCTCTCAACACAAACCTGAATAGGAAAGAGTTTCTCAATACCCTTAGCACTCAAAGCTTTAACAATCTCAGGAGATATTCCAAGCTCAGATATCGCAAGCCCATCACCACCAACAACACTCTCCGAATCACCAATCACTCTGTCGCTTGTCTCAGAAACAGCAAACCCAGCAGGAGAAACCATCGACGACCTGAACTCCGACGGTCCAGATTGAAAGTGAAAGTCCCTCGCTTTAACACCAAACTGAGGAGGGAAAAAGGAGCTAGCTTTGACATCGGAGGAGCCACCACTTCCGGCTAGATCGGAGACTCTGGCGGCGGGTGGAGTAAGATGGTGAAATAAAGCCGCATTAATTGATGTCAACGATGCGGAAAGCGTCCGCCTTGACGCATCAAGGCAAGATCGGCGAAGTACTGTAGCGATCATTTTCGGATTCAGATAAGTAAAATGTAAAACCCCAAAATTGAGAGTTAGGGATTTAGAGACAGAAGAAGGGTTTAGAATCTTTAGACAAGAACCAACAGTTCTGTCTCAAAGGGTTTAATGTTGGTATCCCGGGTCTGGTCGGGTCACCCAGGCCCATATAATTACGAAGATGTCTAATTGGGCCACTGGATTTAAAATCCCAAAAATAAAGTTCAGGGATGAAAACAGAAATTCCGTATAAATTGGGGTGGCCCATATACGTACAGACAGTTCTAATTGGGCCTTTGGAGTTAATAACTCCAAAATAAAGTTGAGGGATGACAACAGAAATTCCATATAAGGTTGGGGGCTTTATATGAGAAAGGGTTTGGAGCTTTAAAGGAGAAAGCTTGAACGCCGCTTCTTCTTCCTCTTCCACGCTGTGCCTTCTCTCTATCTCTGTATTTCGCTTCTTCAATCCTTCTCCCACGGTTTTGTCATTCAACGTAAGTTTGTATTTATTGATTTCTTATAAAGTTTCTCTCTTTCCAATGACCCTAAGCCTTAAGCTGTGTATTGATTAAAACCTAACATGTTCCGGTCAATTCCTGAAAAAAGAACTCACCTTTGTTATTGGAATCGTTGCGTTCAACCCTAATCTCGGGAGCTCTGTGTGTAGTCATGAGATGTGTGTTTATATATATATGTGTGTGTGTGTGTGTGCAGATTTATATCCGGGTGAAGAGAGATGGGTCTAACGGAAGAAGAAATCAAAAGACTGTACAGAATCCAGAAGACGTTGATGCAGATGCTCAAGGACCGTGGCTACTTTATAGCAGATTCTGAAATTACGATGAGCCTATCACAGTTTGTTAGGAAATATGGTGACAATATGAAAAGGGAGGATCTTGTTACTCTCAAAGCTAAGAGAAACGATAGCAGTGATCAGGTTTGCACACAATTGGCTGAGACTCTTCACTGTTTATCTAATTGGTACTACAGTTTATACTAGTAATGGAAGGTGGGAGGTTTTAGTGTGAGGAAACATGTGTTGTTATTTGTTTACCAAAAGCTTAAGAGTCTCATGTGTCTCGCTTTTAGAGAAGCTTTCGTTTAGTAACTAGACATGAAATGCCTAGAGTTTGAAGAAAATATAGATAAATGTCATCTGTTTTATTCGTTGTCTGTACGAAGCTGTGAAGATGGTATTTGTTCGTAATTTTGATTGTTTCTTGTGTTTTATGTCATCCCTCTTGGTCTCTGATTCATGCTTCTGTTATAGCTCTATATCTTCTTCCCTGATGAGGCGAAAGTTGGAGTTAAGACGATGAAGGTGTACACAAACCGGATGAAATCAGAGAATGTTTACAGAGCAATCTTGGTGGTCCAACAGAACTTGACTCCTTTTGCTCGTACTTGCATTAGTGAGATCTCTTCAAAATTCCATTTGGAAGTTTTCCAGGTAATAAACGCACTTTGTGACTTTGTGGGTCGGTTGTGTTTTGTTCTCCTGGTGATGTATCAACATCACAATCCTTAACCATGTTGTGGTTGGTGCTGGTGCAGGAGGCGGAAATGCTTGTGAACATTAAAGAGCATGTTCTTGTTCCGGAGCACCAGGTTCTCACCACTGAAGAGAAGAAGACTTTACTGGAGAGATACACAGTGAAGGAGACACAGGTTGATAGTTTTTTTCTGTATAGGATCATTGTTTCTGGTGATGAATTTTAGTTCTGTGTAATTAAAGTTTGAAACTTGTGGGTGTGTAGCTTCCAAGGATCCAAGTTACTGATCCAATCGCAAGATACTTTGGACTAAAACGTGGCCAAGTCGTGAAGATCATACGTCCGAGTGAAACCGCTGGTCGTTATGTTACCTATCGTTATGTTGTATGAGCAAAAATCTTTTGTGGATTGAGAGTGAAACGGTCATGAGTTGAGAAACATAAGAGAATTGCTTTTGTACCAAATTGTTGACAATGTTATTTGTTAGATGTAAGAAATGAAAACATTACGGTACCCCTTATAGTATCATACACCTTATAGAGTCAACTGTTAGTGCATTATGTTTTAAATCTTATATTCGAATCAAGTAAATACTTAAGGTTGTTCAACTGTTTGACGATTCTAAAAGGGTTCAGAAGAAATCCAACTCCCCTCCACAGACCGGATAATACAAATACAGCTGCCATAGTTCAACGAAAGAGGAAATTACAAAACAAAACCAAATTAAGTCTGGATGTCCATTAAGTCAAGCGAAGTGTAGCTTTCGTTCATACACTTGTATTTCTTTCTAACTGACGAGTGAATCGTTTCTGTTTATGGATGTGACCAAATACAAATAAAAAGGAACAACTTTCTACCGATGTAGAAATAAAAATAAATTAGAGAATAAGACAACTTCAAAAAAATATGTTTGTTTATGAGGCAAGAAGGAGCTACAGATTTATATATAGCTTAGACTCCTTGTAACTAAACTCTACTCGAGTCACCAAGTCCTCCTAGGCCAACTCCATTATTGCCGGGTCGGGTCAAAACCCACCCAACACTACTCAGTAAGATCTGTTAGGATCCTTTAATCCAAACCCACCAAAGCTGCTCCTTCCACCTGACTGTGAAGAACGGTCTGAACCAAATCCTCCAAAACCTGAAGAACGGTCTGAACCTCCAGAAGAACGGTCTGAACCAAATCCACCGTAACCAGAAGAACTTGATCCTCCTGAACGACCACCACCGTATCCTCCTGAACGACCACCACCGTATCCTCCTCCACCACCGCCACTGTATCCTCCACCACCACCACCGTATCCACCTGAACGACCACCATAGCTTGAACTGCGATCTCTCATGCCTCCTCCATAGGATCCACCAGATCTACTACCTATTCCTTCAAACATGTTTCCGCTTCCACGTTCCACAGGAATGCTAGGAAGCTGCATTAACCCCACTACCAAAGTTTAGCTCAAGCATTCAAACACAAGAAACAAAAAAGAAAATAAGTCAATAGACTCATACCTCAGTGAATCTGCTTCCGACTTCTTTCTCAATCATCTTTACAGCCCTGGATTGCTCTGGCCCGTGGATGAGGATCGCATTTCCTTTCTTTCCAGCACGGCCTGTTCTCCCCGTTCGGTGAACAAACGTCTCAGTGTTATTAGGAAGCTCATAATGAATTACCTATTCACACAATCAAAAGATGAGTTAATAAGAGAAGAAACAAAACTCGTTAAGAACAAGAAAGAGTGTAGTTTTGACTCACCAAATCTACATTAGGTACATCAAGTCCACGAGCAGCAACATCAGTTGCAACAAGAATATTGAAATTCCCATCTCTGAAACCAGCAAGTGTTCTTTCTCTCTGGCTCTGGGAAATGTCACCGTGTAAAGCTTCGCATTTGAAGGTTTTCGCCAATCCATATGAAAGACGATCAGCGTCACGTTTCGTTTGTGTGAAAACAATGCATTTTCCTCCTTTACCGTGCGCCTGCAAAAGAAAAGGTACTATAAAATCTTGCCATACACGACTGAAAACTAAGAAGAACAATCAAAACAAGATACACATAACGGGGTTTAAAGGCAAAGTAAAGAAAGCATACCTCTACAAGAGGACCAATAATGCTAGCTTTTCCATAAGAATCTGCTGAGATTGAGTACATCGTAATTCCGTCTGCAAGTTTCTGATCAGAATCTCCAACCTAAAACACAATAAGGTAAGATTTCACCTCATTAACAACTCTGCTAAAGCAAAGATCAATATTTGCAGATTGTAGGTGCAACATATGGATGGTAAGTAGGTATGAGATTACTCACAAGATCAATGGTCAAAGGATTATTCAGGTACTTTTTGGTGAGGGATCTGATCCAACTCGGCATTGTTGCAGAAAACATCATACTCTGACGTTTCTCAGGCAACTTTTCCAATATGACTTCGACATCCTCGGCAAATCCAACTTGAAGCATCTGATCAGCTTCATCAAGAACCACAAACTGAACCTCTGACAGATTCAAAGCTCCCCTTTTCATCAGATCAATGATACGACCTGGAGTTCCAACCGCTACATCAACACCATAGTTAAGCTCCCTCATTTGCTGTCCAATCGGTGTACCTCCATAGAGACAGATAGTATCCAAGCTTGGAGCAGATTCCCTAAACTCCTTCTCAACCTGACGAGCAAGCTCTCTTGTCGGAGCCAAAACCAAACAAAGAGGATTCTTCCCACGTCTGTCCACACATCAAAGTCCACATAAGAACCAAAGTAAATGCAAATCTCTGAACCTGTTAGAAACTGTAAACACAAAATACAATCCAGAGAGATTAACAAACCCGTGCTTAGCGTTGAACTTGATGATTTTGTCAATGACGGGAATCCCAAAAGCAAGAGTCTTTCCTGTTCCTGTCCTAGCACGACCAATCATATCCCGACCTTGCATCGCTGGCTCAAGCACAGCTTTCTATTTTAACCAACAAACATCAAAAACTCAGTGATAAAGCAGACAACTTTGAACTGATCCGACGCAGGAGAGTTTGATAAGAGAAGAAGTAACAAACCTGAATAGGAAAGAGTTTCTCTATTCCTCTACCACTCAAAGCTTTAACAATCTCCGGAGATATCCCAAGCTCAGATATCGCTAACCCATCACTAGTGCTACCAACACTCTCTGAATCTCCTCCGTCGTTACTCTCATACGAAGCTGCGTAATCATGAGCCGCGAATCCCCCGGAAGAGACCATCGACGCTCTGAACTCAGACGGTCCAGATTGGTAATGAAAGTCTCTGACTTTAACACCAAACGGGTTCGAAGTCTGAGGTTTGACATTTGCAGCTGTGGTGGCGGTGGCGGCGGATGGAGTAAGGTGGTGAAATAGAGCGGCGTTAATGGAAGTGAGAGAGGCGGAGAGAGTCTGAGTCCGCCTTGACGCACCAAGGACAGATCGGCGGAGTACTGTGCTGATCATTTTCGGATCCAAGAGAGGGGAAAGTGAAGGACTTTAAGGTGAGGAAAGGAAAATGCTAAAACCCAAATGTGAGAATTAGGGTTTTAGGGAAGACGGCAAGGGTTTAGTGGGAAGAGAGAGCTTTACTTAAGAAGAAGGCGGTTGAACTTGAAAGAATCCACTAAAGATATTTTGCTATAATCAGCTGCGGGTGAGTGTCTGGTAATGCTTCTGTACCTGCGAGTGTGTTTTCTTTTTTGTTTCTTGATGCCGAAGGTGTGTTACTTGATTGGTGCAACAAAGGCCCGAGTTATCGGGTTAACTAATTGGGTTCTGTTTTTATAAACTGTCTTATTTTGACATTGTTTATATGTACTCTTTTTGCTACTTGTAGACTCTGAAATGAGGATCTTATTATTGGGTTTCTAACTTTGGAAAAATGGGCTTCATTTATGGATCTTATACAACTTTGTTTCATTTCTAACTCTGCGAGAGGGCTTTCATTTGAGGAAACGGGGGCCTGCATCTGTCTGTTGATTGTTTTTTTCTGGGAGATTATACATTATTGGGTCAGTTAAGAAACAGGATGATGGTTTTGGGTGCTGACATTGAGATTGAAAGGTGCAACGGACATGAGATTTGTGGCAAAGTTAAATGGTGTGGTGTTGTTGTATTTATAGTTCCCCGAGTATCGTTATCTCAAGCAAAGTTGTTCTTGTTACTTTTTGATGAGTGAATGCATGAGCCATTGCTTGGACATAGTAATAATATCTTTTGTGTTTCCATATGATGAAAGGCCTTTATACTGCATCTGATGTTGCTTCAGTTTTACCAAGTTCTTAACAGACAGATGCAGGAGAATTTCTTCAGTGATGTCCAAGTTACGTAGCAATTGGGAATCATATACGTAATGGCATCCGGACTAAGTCCGAGATCCAGGAACAGATTCTCCACATTGCGGGACATGGCGAATTCGACCAAACTGTTGATGTGGGCAATGCATTTTGCAAAGACGCTTATCAGGTTTAGCTGAAATACAAAACTTATAAGGCAAAATCAAAGCCTTAAAGCTATAGTTTCCACTGATTCTTCTTCCTTCGTATAGTTTATGTAGTTTCTATAATCTGATTGGCTCTCAGTGTTTCATGCTTCTGAGCAGCGGCAAGTAAATACTATGTTTCAGATGCATAAGTAAATACTATGTGTCTAAAATCATCAGCTTAAACGTCTTCGATTGTCTATGTCATAATGAAACCTACACTATCAATCAAATGGCCTAATGAATTTGCATAAACTTAAAAGTGATTCTGCCACTGAAACTCAATTCGAAACCTTATCTTTAAAAATAGTCACCCCAAAAATAATGTTCACTAAACAAGAAGAAAAGCTACAAGGCTTTGATGTATTGCTGACTTCTTTCTTCAATCCGTAAGGGTTCAACATATTATTGCAGGATCGGGCCAAATAACCCCAACCTGGTAGCATTCCTGTAAACTTCCTCAAAAAAGAAAAAGAAGATCTCTTTAAGCCTGTCTCATTGACTAATAGTGGAGTTGGAGCCATTGATGCTGGCTAACACAGGAGCCATGTCCAAACGGGTCTTGCAATGGAACTGGAGTTCATATTGAGCTCCAAGTATACGGTAACGCTTTAACCAAAACAGCTTCTTGCTCAGCTCATGACTCTGAGCTTTGATGACAAGAAACCGTTTCTTGAACCTCATCTCAAACTGCTCTCTCGACTTCTTATCGACATGAGGGGAACGCAGCACCGTGTATAAGGTCCTCGTGTCAGGCATTGCAGCGTAACGAGTGCGTGGAGGAAGACACCAAGCTTGCTTTTCCGGGTTATCAAATGATCTAATCGCTATGCAAATCCTCGTTCCTTTGATCTTTGATGTACTCTCTTCTCCTTCTTTCTTCTATTCAAAACCACACAACAACAACAACAATAGTTCCCAATGATTTGACTTTCTCAATGAACCAAACCTTTAGAGATCGAATGAGAACAAAACATTAAAAAAAAACATACCTTTTTACTTAAAGGTTTGACCTTTGCAACACCCTTTGAAGCTCCGCTTCCTCCTATGCTACTCTCACTCCCAGTGGCGTAACCTTGAAACGAGATCCCAACGGGAGAAACCATCGGCGGCTCAGATCTTATGTGGAACTCTCTCGCTCTGATACCAAACGAGCTAGGAGACGATGCGGGTGTGAATCCAGTGATGAATTCAGAGGAGGGAGCAGATCCATATCCGCCAAGGTTAAGCTTCACGGAGGCTCCGGTGGCGGCTGAAGTGAAATGGTGGGAAAGACATGAATCGAAAGAGGTTAACGCGGCAGAAAGAGTCTGCCTTGACGGCAAAGAAGATCTGCGGAATGCTCCGATCATTTCAGACGAAGACGAGAGATGACAATGAGAAAGAGAAGAAGGAAAAGTAAAAACCTCTCTGTTCCCGATTAGGGTTTCAGACAAGAACTAAGCTAAAACAAAAACACAGAGTAACTGTTAAGGATAGTATCGCCTGCGACGAGTGTACGTTTTTCACCTGCACGTGCGACACGTGTGATAGGTATAGTAATTAAGTATAGAGTTGGAAATTTTCTTTTTCTCAGTGAAGTTCAGAAGATTGCAAAAAAAGCCCGAGATGCAACGTGTATAAAATTACATGTAATTCTACTAGATGACCAAGAGAGAATCAGAGTAATAATACATGAGAGTGAAAAAGCTCAAAAAAGACTAAGAACACATGCAAAAAACTACATCCATGGATTCTAATGATCTGAGTTTGGTGAATCTTGCAGAATGTATCAATCCCCCTGTTGAGTTTCTTGTAATCTCTCTGGTGAGTTGTCTCAGAAGGTAGATACAAGTTTTGGAGTTTGAGAGATTCTTCTTCCTTCCTCGGTCATTTTTTTTTAATCTCTGTTTCACTTGTGTAAGCTTCTAGTATTCGGTTTCTTGGTGAATGACTCGATCAAACGGAACATCCAACGATCTAGCATTCCTATTTAAGACCATAACATAACTACATTAGGGCAAATTTTTTTGAAAGATGACTGTTTATATGTTGATATTAGATTGAGAAGGGATGAACCTGTCAAAGCAAATGTACCGCCTAGTACAGCGCAAAGCCGAGTGATCAAGTGGAGAAAACTACGGCGTTCTTCCTTGATTGTCACAGTGATAGGTGACAGATCATATAAGAAGTAGACAGCTGATAATGGAATATAGATGCCATCAAGAAACAGTAACAGAGTTATAAGAACCAGGTGCATACTTGACATGGAGTTCGTTCGACTAACCTGGCCATGCCCGGTCGAATTCGGTCATCGGTGTGTAGTATTCCGTTACAGAGTATTGATTTGTCGCCACTACGTCCTTTGAAAGATATCTATATTCTGTGGGAACAATCTGCGCGCCATACCAGAAAGAAATTAGTGGACCTAAACTACATATAGTGATCACATTTCACGAATAGGGATCATAAAGTTAGCCAGACCGGGAAGTTACTTGTAAGTAACATACATTGAAGTATCAGAAAGATACAGCCAGTAGTGATATATGAGTGAAAGAACAGTGATGGATTTAGAGAACTACCTTAATATAGTATTTGAATGTTCCACTGGTGCCATGCAGGAATCGGTTTGTGCCATCAAGTGGGTTGTGAATTCCGGGATATTTCGGCCCAAAGGATAGATCATGAATCATATGGCTCACGTTTACATTTTTGGAGCCGCCAAATATCTAGTTAGAGAATAAAAAGATTAGTTAGATACTATATCATGATCTTGGTAAAGCAAGATAGGTACGAACATATCAAATAGTAAGTCAGTGAATGAATTGCAAATGCAATTGATGAGAGCAATTTAGCGATTATCAATCTGGCTTTATACATTTCTATTGACATGTCAATGGAATCTAATATCAATAGTGGTCACGGGGTACTTAATCAAACCAGATTAACAAATCTTAAGTTTAAAGTATGTTCTTGGTTAGTGGTAACAGACACTTTTGCACTTAGATGGTTTATAAAGCGACATAATGATACCAACCATTTGAGCAACGTAAATGTTCAGCCCGTGAACTGAAATATGGAAGTTTCCAGCAACCCGTTGTACATCTAGGACACCATAAACCTGGAAAACAGCCAAACAGATTAGTCTTTGGTTTCCTAAAACGCCAATAAAGCAACATATCTCGTTTGTCTATTGACAAGGGCAGAGGTTAATACCCGACATCCTTCACCATCTGCCAATGCTTGCTTCACCTTTTTAATCATCGTCTCAGCAGCTTGATCAAAGCCAAGAGAACTTAATGATTCGGTCTCATTCTTGTGTTCTTCTTTGCCATCTTCAGCAAGCACAAAAGATATCAAATGAAAGTGTGTACATGATTAAGTCTCTATCCTTGTAACAAAAGAAAAGTTAGCTACCATAAAATCTATCTCTGGGACTCTCTTAGATCTGCTTCACCTTTGATAATAAGCATCAATTCAACTATTAATACTCGATTGCGAGCATTAATTCAGTTCTTCAGATTCAACATATTTGAGATAGATACACATGTTACTCTTACATATCCACTATGGTTAAAACAAATTTTGACATGTCATCAAACCGTACATGCTGTTCGTCCCAGGACAAAGACATTCAAACCATAGCTAAGAGAAATGAAATTCGCCAGAAAAGGTACAAATTCGGAGAAGGCTCATTAAGTTAAGAATGCTACCATGTTTGTGAGATGAGTGATCGTGCTCCTTTTCAACAAGATCAGATATATATTCTGTGCCAATGATCTGACCATGACTGTTGAGACGGAGCTGCAGATACTCGCAGTTAGTGGGCAATTAACTCGATTATAAACCAGTACAACTAGAGCAAATAGCATCAAATGTGAGATAAAGAAGTTAAGGGAAAGATCCATATAGTTTCATTCAAATAGTATGTTTAATCTACACATGTTCAGGTGCAATCTAACAAGTTTAGTTTCAGATTTTCAGTAATTCATTAAGGTGAAAGAGTAAAAATGTGAAAGACTTGTGATTTGCATTAGCATCAGGATTTAACTTACCTTCCAAATGTTTGTATCAAGATCTACTTCATGCTTCCCTGACATGTCGATAGCATCCACGCTCAACACTAACAAAACAAATAAGATCAAATGATGAAATCTGCATCGACTTGTATTCTAGAAGGCATGGAGAAAAGAACGTACTAATGACTCGACGACTATGTGATTAATTGATTTCACTTACCATCACAAGGCAAAGATGGAAACGTCATATTTACATGAATTGGAAGAGTTTCTCCCCGCTTTAAGTCGACTGACATCTACGAGAACATGATAAAAGATTTCCTTTTGATTACAGTGGTTACATAAATGCAAAAAGAAAGAACCCCCTACGAGCCTATCAACTGGAGAGAGAACGACTAGGGGTACGGGATCAAGGCAATTACAACGACAGAGACACTTCAAATCCATATTTCCGTAATGGTGCATTTCACTATGACATTCAAATCAGTTTGCAAACCTCATTCAAGTTCTGATACCTAAAGAAGAAATACATAATTCATGACAAGAACAAGGTCAAGAAGCAATGCCAGGCTTTCACTTAATCTCGACTAATCAACCAAAGAGTGGCATCAATGATTTTCAGAGATATCAAATGGACAAAAACTAATTCACAACATCTACCTATCGAGTTCCAAAAGACAAATGAAACAGAAGATTATTCACTGCAACTAATAGGACTAACCGTAGTAGCATGGAGGCTACAGAGTCAAAGCAATAAACAGAATAACACCAGATTTCGCTCAAACTAAATACGTACCTGATGCACTGTAAGTGTGTTAAGATAGTAACTCAGCTCGTGCAAGAACAAAGTAGCCATTATAAGAAGTCCAACAATCGATACTACAGTAACAAACAACAAATTTAAGATGTTGGATAAGTGGGAACACGCACTCAAAACGGGACTCTAAAACAACTAGGAGAAGCGCAGATACGAAATCCATTACCGACTGCACCAGACTGCGTCTTCTGCAGCAAATGATCCTCTGCTCTAGGGAACGCATCGATGCTCCTAAGAGCCTGCTTCACACCCATCCTAGCAGCTTCCCCCAAAATCAATACTTGAATCAACAAGGACCCTTCAAAACAACAAACCAACATCAGATATACAGAAAAGATATAACCTTCTCCATACTGCTAAATTCAACCAACTCCCTTCCACGATTGGGCACCAATTCAACCATCAAATACTTTTCCTTTCCAACCCCAATTCTCTTAACTTTTGCTCTCCAGAATTCTCGATCTAGACAAGCAGAGAGCTTTTATCTAAAAGGCTAAAAATCAACACCTAAACCAACAAAGGAGACATCTTTTTGAAAAAATAAGCTCGAATAGCCACAACTACTTATGATCCATGTGAAAGTTCCCCTCTTTAGCGTAGAATGGCAATTGCAATGGCATGAATCTAAAGATAACTCCCAACGGAAGAAAAAAAAAAGAAGAATTTTTTGGAGATCGTACTTGAATGGAGGCTGATGAGGATGAAGCCCGCGTCGAGAGAAAGGATTGGGGAAGAAGAGTCAAGAGAGATCTCCGGGTCCGGAGAGACAACAATCAAAAAGGCTCTCCTCTTCTTCTCGGGTTCCTTGGATGTTTGAACGGCGTCTCTCTTTTTCCGTATTTTGTTTATTGATCCCTCAACTTCCTTCAATTATTAATTTTGCATACATAAACTTATCATTTATTAAAAGACCCTACATAAACTTATTATTTACCTAAGACCCTCGTATTCTCAAAAGTGATAACTTTGGGACTTGAAAAATGTTTTCCTTCTTATTCTTCCAACTTTGCCTACCGGATTGGAAAACCTCTCTACTGTGTTAATTAGTTTTAGGGATCGGTTTACAACTTTAAATCCATTGGTTAGAGGAAAAATCACGGTTTTTGATCGTTTTATACCAAGGTGAAAAAGAGAAGCTAGTGATATTTCTATTTCATAAAATACATGTAAAATGCATATTTTAACTGCTTTATCTCAATTAACCTGAGAGTTTCCATCTTTTTGGTTATTGGTTTCTTACTTCTTAGGTAAGATTTAAGTATTTTATTTATCCAAGTTGATAAAGAATGGTTACCTTTGTTTTGTAATCGCTAACGATAACAAGAGTGATGGGCAATTAAATCATGTTCGTTTCGCAGTTGATTGTCGTTGCTCGTCATTATTGCTAACGACTGTGAAATGAGTATATGACCACTACAAGATTTTTGTATTTTAACATTTTTTCTCTAAATTTTCATATGAAGCAGTTTACTTAATATATGTGCAAGTAATGGAAAGTGGGCCAGCTTCAAACGACACGTTAAAACAGGTATTAGTTACAATCATACATACAGAGTTACAGACTATAGTACTAAATTGTTGCTTCTGCTAACGATCATGATATGCAATTTCCACGTGGGGATTTTTGTTGCTGTTGATGAGAAGTTGAGAACTAGAGGCTGACAAAAGTACAAAAAGAAAACTGATTGGGCCGTGTTCCTAACGCCATTTGATTTGAGTGATTGGGACCCATGAGCCCAAACACAAACTTAACGCCACAAGCAAAATACCCAAAAGGATGCTTTCTTATACAAAGCAATTTCACGTTTTACATATGACTTCCAGACAACAAAACAAATATATATTGGTGGAACTGCTTTAATTGCATTAGTTCATCCCTAAAAGCAGTTATACTCAAGTCCATAAAGATTAGATGTTAATAGTCTAGCTGATTAAGCACACTGATAACAGTACATATAAACTCTTGCTAATTAGTAATTACCAGTCATTTTTACAGCTCTCCGATCCAGTTCATTTTAATACCTTTTGGGAAATGGTAATTCTTGGATAAATAAGATGTAAGAAAAATGTTTCAAAGTTCAAACCATCCTCTCTTAACACATGAATTAATTTGTGTTGCGTACTTCCTCATAGGGTCAGGCCATGATGTCGTGGGCCAAATGGTCAGTGTCGTAAATACTAAAAGAACACTAAACATCAAAACAGTTCGCACATCTTTTCACTTACCTATGTCGATCAAAGTCACATTAATTTCCCATGCGTCCACTTCCAAGTTGATAATCATGTTCTTGTATTTTATCTTATCTTCTATTTTTATTTTTAATTAAGAAAATCATGAAAAAGAAGAGCACGTGCCTTGTGAGTTGTGAACGGTTTGCAAAACTTGTAAAAGCATGCTTCACGTGTTTTAATTCATCCACTAATGTCAAGTTGTCAACTTCTCTATACCTACCTTTAACTTTAATCTGGCCTTTCCCACTTCAATCTCAATCGCATGCAGTTATTGTCTCTTAAATTTCCTTGTTTTAGACTTTTGATTAATTCGCGAGAAATTATGTTTTATTCATCCAATTTCTAAGATAATTTTTTGTATACTATAGTGTCTATCTTAAACTAAATTCACTCAGACTTGATGCATCAATTTAGAATTTAGTTTTCATTTATTGACATTATTGTTAGTCATATTTCGATAGACCAAACGAAGTTCGTCGTATGTGCGTGCAATCTACAAAAGACTATAGTTAGTTGTGTGAACTATGAACTACCTACAAAGATTAATTATGTTATAGATTTTTGGCTGGTACTGGTGAACTAGCTAGTGAGATAGTGTTAACGACTGAGTCCATTAATTAACATAAATTAATTAGTTTTCCGGTTATCAAAATTAAATAAGTGAACAAAGAAAAAATAAATGAATTCCCTAATGGAATAAACAAAAAATACCTTGTTACAAAATATATAAGAGCATCTCCAACCATCAAAAACTAGATGAGGCTCTAAAAAAATAAAGAAAATAATATTTTAATTGAATGATTAAGTTTTGCATTTTTTTAAATCATAAAATGTTAATTAAATGACATGTGGAAGGAAAAAGTTTAGAGGTGGTTCTAAAACAAGTGTTTTTAGAACCTTTTTACATTCTCTTTCTTAATTTCTTTTATTTTTTCTTTATTTTTAATGATAAGGTTCTGATCAAAGAATTATCATTGGAGATGGTATAGTCTCTAAGAGCAAGATTATTGGGAGGTTCTCACCAAAATCTCTAAATTTTGAAAAATATAATAAATTGTTATATATTGTTGTTTAATATGATGGAGTCTCTAAAATCTTGGAATTATAACCCAAAAGCTCTAAATTTAGAGTTTTTGGGTTATAATTCTAAAATTTTAGAAACTCCATCATATTAAATAACTATTAAACAATATTTTATAATATAATTTTTTTTGTAGAGATTATGATGAGAAACTTGCAATAATCTTGCTCTAACCTCTTTTAACTTTCTATTTTTAGAAATATAATAAACTAAAACGGCTCCAAACCCCACATTCCCACATGGTACAAACACCGCATGTGACCAATCTTTCCACAAACCTAAAAGTCAAGTTCCTAATTTTACCTTGATATTCTTTTTGATAAACACAGCACCGATTTGTAGGTGATGTGTTATGCATTTAACATTAACATTTTAATATATTGAAAACTATATCATATCATATGATTTGTATGTAAAAGAAACGATAGTCATGTATATATTTAACATGCCTAATAACAAGTTAACAACAAATGTAAATTTAATCCTCAGATTTCTTGTATCAATCTTTCATGAGGACTATTACTCTGGATAATTTATTGAAATATGAAGAAGTTAAAAAAAAAAAATAATCGCAGCAGACATTATTGATACGCAGAAACCTAACAATTAACAAACCAAATACATAATTATGTATGATTCAGCCCAATTTATAGTTGAATTATATATTCTACACGAAATTGCGTACAACAGGTCTAGATCCAGTTCGTTTAAAAGTTGTCAGTTTATCACCACAGAGATATTTACGTTAGTAACGTTACTCAAGAGATAATATATATGTAATCTTACGATTCCCCCCCCCCCTTTTCTTTTGAGATACTTTTTCCTTCGAAAACATGAAGCACGTGACCAAATTTGCAGATATTTCTTTTTTTCCAGCAAAAAAAGAGTTTATAGCACGTTCTTATTTACTTTATATGCAAGTATTTCTATGTCTTAACTTCCATAAACTGACCAAAGCAAGAGTCTTTACGAAAAGAGGATCATGAAGAACTGTAGCTTAGATCTCTGCCTATCTCCAATGACATCTTCGCTTCAATCTTGTCGCCGAGATTTTACGTAAGTTTGTCTTGTTCAGATCCAACCTCTTTTAATTTTGATTCACGTTCAACCCCACTTGCAACCTCTTAATTCGTTTTGAAAACTTCAGTGGTTACAGGGTTAATCATTCTCCAGCCATAAGTTCTAAGAAGATCAATGCATGCTATTATGGGAAATTACAAGAGTGCGATCTCGTAGAGATCCAGGTACGTATAGAATCTTGATTTGCATACGTTGTTGAGTTTTTATATTTTCTTGCATGATTAATGACTGATAACAATAATGAATATACGTAGATAAGGGCAATAATAGAGATGGCAAGCAAGGAACGTGACATAACGTCAATAGACTTAACGCCGGTGAGACTGGAATGGCCGTTAGGATTTTCGGTGAAGAGATCTGTGGAGAGGTTTTTGGAGAAGAGGAAGAGAAAAAGCAAATGTGTTACACCTTACACGTCCACGTCTTCCTCCTCTTCGCATAATTTCTAAAACCCAATTATTTATTTTACATTTTGAATCATCTTTTAAAAACAAAGAAGGAATCTCTTCTTTTTTAGAATATGGGTTACAAAAAATCTAGCTCGTATTTCTCTTTTGTCATTTTCCCGTATACTCGACGATGAACTTCGAGTTTTTTTTCCTTCTTGTTTTTACATCAAGATGTTTCAGTTGTATAAATTCTGATAATTCGAATCGCTTGTATTAGTTAGTTTTTTCCCCTCTAATATATCTCTCATGTATGAAGTCTCACATTTCTCGTGTAATGAATTACGAATTTGTTCGTTTATTCGAAGTTAGATGTACCTTAAAATCGATGCTATGCACTCACTTATCATAACTATAACTTATAAATATTTTCTACTTTTTCTTTCTTTGCTTATATTGAGTAAATATAGTATATCATTTAACAGAATACGAAAATGCAATCTTTTAACAAACAAAAATGCTAATTAATAAGAAAAAGCAAACATGAAACTCGGAGTCGGTGGATACATACACCAACGATTAGCTCTAGTGGACAAGCGTTATCACTCGATAGTGAAATTGTAGGTTTACACGTCGCGTCATTCATCATTACAAAACTAATAATATAGTAATAAAAGATTCTGCCTACACCAAACAATCATTAGTAAGACCAAAGAATCTAGGAACTATCAAACCAGCAATACATATAATGTTGTACACTCAAACTCCATCACAAAAAATAGGAGAAGGGCCCCGAGAATGACAACTTGAAACAACCAACGAGAGAGGCAAGAGGTAATAAGAAAGAAATGGATCCAAGAGAGAGTTTTGTGTATTCCGATTATTATTACACGATAAAAGAAACATGTCAGATAACAAACTTTTATCTCTCTTTCCCAGCTCCTTCTAAAACCTAAACCTGTTAATCGACGAGGATTAGCGCCTAATCCTGCTCTAGCTCCAGTCTCACTATTCTTCGGATAAGGGTTCATCATCATTCTGTACACGAACACTAATATTATTTCCAAACTTCTAAATTCCCTATTTTGTTTCCTAACAATGGAGTTTCCAACATAAAGAACACCACAAATATGGCTCTTTTCGGAGAAGACATCTCTTCTTCCGATAACCTACTTCATGTTTATATTCTTTCCCATCATCATCATTAATACACAAACAAGCAGAGTTTGCATTTGTCCACCATTATAACAAAAAAAAAAGTTCAAAGTAAAAAAAAAAGAAAAAAGAAAAGCAGAACCTAAAAGCAGTTATCGCCTAAAACCCTTGTGAAAAGATTTCTACACCACCAAGTTACTTACAACTTTAGCTCCTGGGTCCACACACACACTCCTTAAGTTGTTTGATCAGACATCCCAGAAAACCAAGATCTGGAGATCTTCCAAGCCCCATTGGTTTCACACTTCACTCACTCTCTCTCTTTCTTTATTAACCCCGCACAGATTCAGAGTTGATCTGACCAGTCCTTGCATGCGATGCAGACTCACTAATAGCCGACGGTTTACGACCAAACTTTAACAAAAAGTTCCTCTGATCGTCATTGGTGTGACAAAGGTTCACACGTAAAAGCTCAGCGGGCATTTCCCTCTTTATCGCCAACTCCAAAACATCCGGTGCACTTTCTTGATTCTGGCTGCGGATCGTCTCATACTTGCTCCTGCAGTATTTGGTAAGAAGGTTGAAGAATTCATCAAATGAGGCTCTCCAGAGACCATCATTAGGGTTCCCATGGATGACTCGAGGAACCACTACTACTTCAGCAGCTCTCTCAAGAAGAGATATCAACACAACTGAAGCACCATCCCCAACAGAACTCCCAATAGGACGCATAGGTGGCTGTTCTGAAGAACAAATTACAGCTGCAAGGCAAGCACTCGGTGCTCGGAGGTCCTGGCTTGAACGCAGAAGGTGACTACTTTGGCAAGATTAGCAATCGTCTCTGCTGCTAGAGTATCTGAAGGCAGACCGCCGAAGAGAAATCTCAAGTGCCGGAATACAGCCATACATACAACTCGAGCAATCTCAGTACCTGGAACTAGAAGCTGTATATAATTTGTAAGCATTTTCCGACCCTTTGGAAGAGTCACTATACGCAGGAAGATAACATCGTCCTTTGCAGTCAACCCGGACTTCTGACCGGTTTTTCTGAACGGATTAGCAAGCTGAAGCGCTCTCGCTAATCCTTCTAGCAGGATCTGACGCTTTCTCTTGACTTGAGCACCTCCGTCCTGGGGCCTCGTGGATTGGAGTGTCCTATCGATGTCAACTATGTCAATTAGAACTCTAAGAGCATCTTCAATTGTGACCCTAGCTGCGACAAGAGGTTCCTGCTCCAAACGTTTTCCTGAGCCCTTATAATCCTCACTTCCATCATTGAAACCAGGAGAAGAGTCAACCTCGAGCAAGGCACGTGGCCTGCGAATAGAAGGAAGCGTAATCTTTCCAAAAGCATCTACATGAACTTGTGGATGCTGTTCAGAAGAAGAATTATTACGAGACCGAGGGTGGTGGTCCTTCAACTGAACAAGGTAGAAGTGATAAATTGCTCTAGATCCTGTAGACTTCTTAGCAAGCCGAGCTTGGTGGTAATAATCATTGACATAGGGATCATTGCTATGTGAATTGGAGTGCTGCATCTTGAGTATACTCTCTATTTCTTCTGAAGTCATGTACTTTGATCTAAACTGCATTCCACTTTCACTTTTCTGACTAGCTAAGTCTGATGCCTGTTGGGAGATGCCTCTGTTCTTTCGACTTCTATGAGATGACTTATGCTTGTGTTCCCTAACTTCACTACCCCAAAAAGAGACTTTACGTGATGGTGAAGGATACGAATTATACAGTTGAGACTGTATCGCTGCAAGTTGAGCATACGATTGTCTCTGCTGGAGGACAATCATATGCTGTGACATAAGACCATTTCGAGGAGGCAATTGTTGATACTTTTGTTGCACCAGACTATGTAATAAACCAGAATGATCTCCGTGCAGAAGACCAGGATCAGTGACCCAATGAGGTTGCACCATGTTACCAAGCGTAGGACCACACGAGGCATATCTAGACAAATTACCACCATAGTACGGCCCATGCGACAGTCCTGAAAGATGAAAACCAGAACTTGACAGCGGGGAAGGTGCAGCAAAATTCAACTGAGAACCATCAGGAAGAGAAAGAGCGCGATGGAGATTTCCAGGTGAAGTCTGCTGAGATCTGCTACCAGGCGGAGGAAAGGAGGTGAAAGTTGATTTTGGTACAATTATTGGTTCACTATTGTAGTGCTGCAGCGGTGGTGGCTGAGGATAAGAGGATATCCTGTGCAAAGGTTTTGAATGAGAAGATGATTATGGCTGTGAGGACCATCTGTTAGCCTCTTGATCTTGCTCGTCCAACCAGCTTGTGAGCTCTGTATCGTGAGCCCAATCGGTAGCAGAAGAACCTAAAGATAAAGTACATTCATCAAAAAAGTTAATCGTGGAAATAATAGCTCGAAACATTTCAGAAGAAGAAATACTTAATTTGCAATTTATTATGGCCACAATATTTCTTCAACTACCAAACTTATCTCTAGAATACAACCTTTGATAAATAGACTACTTAAACAGTAGAAAACAAGTTAAGAATTTAACTCACTCTCTCTTGAAAAGGATCCTGATCCTCTGTCACCAATAACTCCAGGATGTTTAGGTCCGGTAACAACTCTGTTTAGCTATACAAGAGAGAACATGCAGATTTAAAATCACTGACAACAATTCAAAACTAACAAAAGAAACTGAAGAAAAGCAACAGGTAATATGCATGATCATATAACATGGTAGTTAAGATCACTATCATAGTATTTGTAAATAAAATTATCCTAACTTTTGCGAAAGTTGTCACGAGATCATCCATGTCAGATAATGATCCTAAACCTGCACCCTGAAATCATCAACATGCATGTATCAGTGAACCATCTTAAACCTACAATATGTATTTGCTTTCCACATAGAAACAAACATTACCTCTCCTTTATCAAACAAGTGATACTCATCATCATCAGCATGTGGAAGAACAGGAGTGACCACTTCATCATCGTCTATACCTCTCAATGACATTTCGTCAAGATTTTGCCCAAAAAACTCATATTGTGATGCATCAAAGAGTGAGCCTTTTTGATCTGCAGATACAAAACACAACCCTTTCAGTAACCAATGTCATAAACACATGAGTTAAAACTCCATAAACAACCTGGACTCTGATTAAAAAAAATCAAATCTTTGATTAGTATTCAAAGTGGGTTTTATCATACATGCAATTGGAGGATAAGAACTAATAATTACACAAAAATCAGATCCAAATGACACAAAAATCAACCAAAGACACTATAAGCTCAGTGACCTAGCACACAATTAGCACAAAATGTCATCCCTACTCGTAAACAAACCAAGCAAAAACACAAAACACGGATCCAGAATCCAGAATCAGCTAATTATCACAAAGAGAAGAAGAAAGCAACATCCTTTTCAAGAGATAAAAAGGCAAAAAAAGGGTGGCGAGAAACCTGAGCAAGCGTGAACAAAGTTGTACAAATCTCTGGAATCGGATCTCTCCATGATCTAACAAATTAGACACGAAGAGGTTTCGACAACAACAAAAGAAAAAATCAAAACTTTAGAAATCAAAGGAGAAGAAGACAGAAGCAAAAAAGACAAGAGGACATAAGAGAGAATCTCTCTCTCTCTCTTTTCCCTCACTTTTTTACCCCTTTAAAGTTTTCCTAATTTTCAGATGAGTCGCTTCTTAACGACATAGAGAGAGAGAAAAAGGGTTTGACTTAAATGAAAAAACAGCTGGGGGTTTTCAATTTAAAGGGATAAACACAAGTAAAAATCTCTATATGCGTTAAAAAGAGAGAGAGGAGAAGAAAGCAATGAAGGAAGAAGAAGAAAGCAATGGTTTTTATTTTTGGTCTTGTTCTTGTTCTGTTTTTTTCACCGTGTGTTATATCTACACATGACTTTACCAAAGCCACACTTTTTTTTTCTTTTGTTTATAACATTTTTCATATTTAATTTTACTTTTATTATTTTTAATAAATTAGTCTTGAGTTAGTAATTGTTTAAAAAATCTTAATAAATAATGAAAGAAAAACACAAATCTGACATATCTAATTATACCATAAACTAATATTTATTAGTTTAATAAACATAAATAGGGAATTTATTGGATTCTAATTAATCAGTATCTTAACCTCTGATGTGCAAGGGGACCTCTGCTGTGCTAGATGTGGGGCGGATGAGGAAACAATTAACCATGTTTTCTTTGAATGTCCTCCAGCCAGGCAGGTATGGGCACTCTCCCGGATACCATCAAATCCGGAAATATTCCCCACATGAGCCTTATTTACAAATATCGATCATTTATTTTGGAGGGTAACACCGAAAT
>KE155774.1:12265-30810 GCA_000411075.1 Sisymbrium irio | reverse complement strand
TATATATATACATTAACTAATAGTTTGGAAGTTTCAGTTTATCAGTTGATTCTGTTAAACTGTTAATTAGAATGTCTGAGAAATGAAGCTAACATAGAATATAATGGATATTCATGGAAAATTAGGCTTTACGTACCTCCATGGTCGAGTTCCAGCCACAATGAGTCACGTAACAACCCACTGAATCGTTTTTCAGAACTTCAATCTGCGGGGCCCATGGAACGATCCTTCCTTGGTTCTTGGCTACGGTGACTCTATGCACGAACCCTGGTGGCAGTCCCTCCTGCCAAACCCGGTTAAGCGCCCAAATGAAAGGTCTTCCTGACGCTTCCAACGCCAACGCCAACGTTCTGATCTTTGATTCCCCTATTGGAGAAACCCAGCTTCCAAATGAGATGTAAATGACTGAGTTTGGCTTCTGTTCTTGGAGCCAACCAAGACAAGATCTGTCTTCTTCCCAGAAACTAGGGTTCTTAGTTAAAGTTTTATCACTTGTTGCTGCTTGGTTATGTAATGGACCAACGTAAAGGATTTGAGGGTTTCGACCGTTATTCTCTTTATTAATGAAATCATCTTCATATTCATTTTTGAAAGAGTTCACTAGGATCCACCGGAGACTTTTTGCTCGTTCTAGGGTTCTTTGCCAGAACTTGAATCGTCCTTTTTGAGCTGTCGGAGTTCCGATCAGCCACAATAGATCTCCGGCGGAAAGGAGGGGTTGCTCTGGCAGGAGTAATGGTTTTTCTGGTTGACGAGGACAGCCTTCACAAAAAATTTACAACTATAAATTATTATGTAATCATTTAGTAACTGCAAGATCAAATGAAATAAATTGTATTTCATGTCGACGTGTTGAGAATACACCAATAATCAAATAATCAATTGATCTTTCAGTTCAATCAACATGACAATGCCACTAGATAAAGATAAATTGTTTAGGTCCACCTGGTGAGAATATTCAATGCAAAAAAAAATATGAGTTATTTTATTAGATCAATTATACATACTTTATTTATAAGAAAATAAAAACTATATACATGCTTTACGTAGTTGATTTGTATACGAAAGTAGTAATTTTGATAGGATTTCTTTGGGTATAATATTGTTTATATGTATAAGTAATAGTACATGCGTTAGTACGTACGTATACATTCTCCATGGGAACGTACCTATATACAACATGTGCTATTACTTAAGCGCATTTATATATGTTTTAAGTTATTATTATCACTAAAACATACCTACGTGTTCTTCATCAAATCATTTCACTCCTTAATCCTTATATATATGTGCAGAGGGACAATATTAATCGACAATCCTGCGTCTTAGGCGCTAGATCTCATGTGAATATCATATATCATTGGTGATTAACAAAACTAAATTCGTAGGACTTTGACTTTCTTTTTGTTTCTGTTTTAATTTCTTTGTCGCTCCTATGGTTGCATTTTTGGTAATCATATAAGCAAGTAATTATCAATTACAAATATTAAAAACCTATATTGAACGTTAACTATAGTGGACAACCAATTTACCACATTATTATTCTTTTTACAACGAACAAAATAATTTTTTTTGGTTGTAGAATGTATCAAAATAATGATTCCATAACCATATTCTAATTAAATTAGTTATTTTGTTTTATACGGATGTGGAGACAGGAGTTTATAACACTATGGTCTGTACTAATTGCGCGGTTGTATCAGGGTTCAAATTCGATAGTGTTCGTGTGATCTGTACATAATTCTATATATAAATATATACGTATTATTTTTTATGTCATCTAAAAATAAATTAGTAAACATATTTATATAAATGGTGACGTACAAAATATATTATTTAGGCTTATATCTCAAAAAGGAACGACATGTATTAAAATAATTAAGATTACCATTTCGGGAAACTATGCTTGTCCGTACGAGCTCCGGTATGGCTTCGATCATACGGTAAGCAGCGAACATAACCGGCCAGAATCCGGCGACTGGAACTCCACATCGATTAGCTACTATTATAGCCCACGAAGCCAGCAAATCAACCACAACACAAGCCACACCCAAGTCTTCTTCTAGTAGGAACCGTTCGAGCTGAGACGGCATAATGTTTTCCATCGACTTCTCTATGGAGAAGAAGTCCGAAGGAGGTGCGTCCTGACGGTCTTGACCATCTGATAAGGCCAAGAACGTGATACCAAGATCCTCGTTAGTCGTCGAGATCCTACGGTGGATAGACTCGGGAGTCATAACGACAGGAGAGAATCCACGGCTGAGGAAGGCCGACGCGAGGTGGAGCATCGGGGTGACGTGGCCTTGCGCCGGATAAGGGATGAATATTATCTTTGGCTTTTGTGTTAGTTTCATTTAGTTTTCTTTCCTTACGAATTTTGATTTGTTTTCTTCCTATATTTTTCTTGAGTTTTGGTTATTGATTGTGCTTAGTTATGTGAATTCGGGTTATTATAACAATGAAGATGAAAGGCTATGTAGAAGATTATGATATTTAATTTTATTGCACAACATGCATGTGCTATATTGACTCGACCAATCTGTACATCGCCTATAAAAAATATATCAAGTGGACTTCCCATAAACGAAGATGTGTTCGTTTAGTTTTAGTTTAATATATGTAACTATTTAGAAAGTATAGTCGACCTTTTGGTCAAAAGAAAAAAGTACGAGTCTACCACAATAATTTGTTCAGGAAACTTTTCTATTCTAGTTGTTGGGCCGTTACTTGTGCAGTGATCGTTCGAGTAAATATAACTTATATTTTACTATTATTTATCTTTATCGACATGTTTAAGAAAAGAATGTCGATAAAGACAATGTTTCCGGTATGGACCACCGTTTTGGTTATATTCTAGGCAGGATTCTACGATATATATGCACTACTTCACACGCACTGACGCACATATAATGCGAATTCGTAATTCGGTAGCTGAAAAAAAGAAATGTGAACTGGAATGTAATTCGTTATATATTGTTACGGTGGCTGCATTAAATAAAACATTTTTGTATGAAATAGAAACCATGCATCAAATCGAATATAAAACATTAAGTAAGGTCAATCGTCGCATGAAGTCTTCAATCATTAATAAACATCGAGAAGTAGAGGACATGTTGACACCAGCGATCCAAAAGGATTTCAAACTATATATCGAATCTTCTTAATTAATTTACTTTAACTCAAATTAGTTACCTAATAGATAACAATAAAATTTTACGGTAAGTCTAAATATGATATGGGATGAACTACGATCGGGAATCTCACGATGTTGTCTCAAATGATTTGTATCCTCTAGTTTTACACTAAAAATATGTTGGGTGATGTATGAACAATCTTTTAAGATAAAATTTGATAAGCCTCAATTCATATGCATTTTAAAAAATAAGTTTAAATCAACAACAAGTAAATGATGGTAAAAAGTACATGATGACTATTCTAATAACAGCCTCATTGGTTTGGTAGAAATCTTTAGAATTCTAAGAAAATACATATTTTAATATATTATATATAATTAAGTTTTAACTATTTTTAAAAAATGAACCAATAAAAAAAGTAAGTGGTCTTATCGAGTTCTGAAAAAATCTCAAAACTTCTCATTTGAGAATTTATTGTCACTATTCCTATTTTTTTACCATTTATTATTAATTTAAAAAACTTCAATCAGATACTCTCAATAGACATACTCTAACCAGTTATCTCCACAGACCACAATATCTTGATTGGATATGCTAACTTTGAATTAGCTGAGATGGTGTGTTCGGATTCTGATATTTTTGTTTTATACATTGCTAACTTAAAATCATTTGGTAACTCAACACCAAGTCATTTCATTTCTCTTACATATGTATATGATTCCTATATATATATATATTTTTTAAATCAAAGTCATGAGTGCTCTAACCGCACATGATAAATTAAAAGACAGCCGTGCTTGAGATGTGAATACGTACTTAGGACTTATATTAGCATGCCATGCATGACTCAAAACTTAAAAGGCAGATGTTAGGTCAATAAGCAAAACTAGTTAATTAATATTCTTCATATTATATGATAAAAATGATTATTCTAAAAATTTAAAGTACAAGTATTAATAGTTGATTAGCTGGATTAAGAGATCGAAAGCCGTTGAAGAAGGAGATCCACAGTAGAGGATCAATGCTTTGCCTGTCCCAATTGATTCTTGATTTCTGAAATCTTTAAAGATCTCACGCGGTGGGTTTTAAAGACCGATCAATCTCGATTTATATTTATTTGAATGTGTTTCGTATATTCTATAATTAAAATCCATTGTTCCACTGTTATTTTTGTATACGATATGTTTCTTGCTGTATCTCAATATATAATTTATACATGTGAACGAGTCGAGAAATGATTGGTACGTACTACGTAGCAGGAAACCAATATGTTTTGAAAGACAGTCCGAGATTGGAACAAACTCACTCCTATATTCGGTTGCCCGTACAAAATCTATACCAATATCTAGTTTTTGAACTCCGGTCATGCATGTATTATAATCAAAACTACGTTATTTCATCAAAAAAATCCGAATTTCGTTCATTCAAACTGCATTAATACAATCTATTCTTAGAGAATTTTTTTTTTTACTCGTAACATTCATAAACATTAATTAAAAACATATTGCATCCCATTTCCAAAGTATTACCACTATGCTAATGAAATAGATAACGTCTTATAATTACACGTACTATACTCGTTGAAGTTTTAGCTACATGAATTTTCTGACCTTTTCCGGTCACTACACAAACTTCTAAGTATGTCATTTGTAAACTACATCTACTTCTGAAATCCGTCTGTATCTTTTCCGCAGATTCATTTGGGTTTAACTATTAATAGCATAAAAGGTACACATGTCGAATTTGAAAAGTAATATTTACGTACGTATGACTTATATAATAAAAGTGGGTAGCCAATTAGCCACACATCTGAATATTACATAAGACCATCTGCAATGATTTCACTCATTTTTACTCTTAAAATAATTTACAATAAAATAGGTGTATATTTTACTCTAACACATTCTTTCATTTTTCCTCAAAAGATAATATTTCAAATATATTTCTTTTATAAAATTTTTATTTATTTCTACTAACACCCCTTATTTTATAAGATTTAAAATTATACTCAATTATTTTTAAACTTCAAATTTGTACCAACATTTCATAAAATTAAATATTTATTATATTAATAAAAGGAAAGGTTACATAAAATGACAAAAGAACAATATTAAAACTTTCTTTAAATATTATTATTATTACTATATTATTACTACTATATTTTAATGATATTATTTATTATTTTAAAATATGTTCTCTTTTATATATATTATTATTGCATTTTAAGTTTTATATTTAATTTATTTTATATTTACAATTATATTTGAAAAGATAATATTTTATATAAGTGTTAACTTATTTATGTATATAATAAAATTTGTCAAAGTTTAGGGACCCAATTTGCAAATAAAAAAGTTCAACACTAAAATGAGTTTTTGAACAATGTTCCTTTAAATTTGGTGTAATACTATTCAAAAACTTATTTTTTTCCCTCATTTTATTGTATCATTGGAGAAAGGTTTCTTAGTTTTTTAATATTTTTCCTAATTTTAATGTATCATTGGAGATGTTCTTAGGCACCAAAAATATTCTGTTGGGATGGCACATATGATATGATATAATTAAGACCCATACATATACCACTTGGATGTGGTTTTTGGGAAATCATGGGATTTTTGGGATATAACTGGTTCGTTAAAATTAACAGGTAGCAATAAATTTTACCAAGAAAAAAAAACAAGGAGCAAGAAAGTCATCGCACGATGTCCAAACATTCAAATTCGCCATAAATAAGAGAGATGACGCGTCTGTTTGTTGTGTTCTCCACAAATTGCTACTATCAATATCCGTAAGTGAGCTGTGAATTAGATTCCAACTACAAGTTTAGAATGAACGCAGAGAAAATGTGGCACCAATATTGTCAAGAAAACGCGAATCTTCAATATAAATACTTCTTTATGTAATGCTGCGTCACTATCCTTTCAGCCCACGCCATCTTAGATTCTTAACTAATACACAATTATTTGGACTTTTTGACAAATACAAACTTAATAGGAAAAGTTTACTATATTTATTAATAGACTACAATGATATCTCAATCAACTAAATGAATGATATTAATTGATATATAGTCTAATATATGATGTTGCGAAATCGAACTTGAGCTCTATTATAATACATATCACTAAAGATTATAAAGTTTGGCGAATATTTTTAAAGTAGAATTTTCTATACTTTCAAATTAAGGTCATCTCCAATATATTTTGTTATTTTTACTTCTAAAATAGAAGAACTCTATAATAAATGTGAAATTTTCTCTAATATATTTCTCATTAATAATAATTTTTAAATTTAGAGTAAAAAATAGAAAAATGTTATTTTTTTCTTTATAAATAGAGGAAAAAATAGAAGTGAGGTGGAGCACTTTTACTTCTAAATGTTATTATAAAGAAAAAAATATTATAGTTTTCAATGCGTAATTTTAAGGACCATATAACATAATTTGAGAAATGAGTTTGGATCATTTTGTTCAAACACGACGTCTTTCGTAGTAGTGTTTGAATGTCAAAGACATACAATATTGAATTTTTAGTTTAAATAAATTCGATGATATATAAAATATATTCACAAACGAAACTAACTATATTTTGATAAAACTTATTAGAACTTTGAAAAACGGTCAGAATATACTCCCTCGAGTCTAAATTATATCACTATTATTTAAAATATTGTAAGATTCTTTAATACTTTAATCGAATTCAACCACTCCAATAATCTTAACTAGTCTACAAACTACCCTTCTCGTCCGCATCTCCATAACCTCTAGCTATTTATATATTTACATCACCAACCCTTAATAGTTATATTTTATAAAACTTTATAACATTTGTCTTCTTTAAATTAAAACCAAATCACTCACTCCTCTTCATAATCCTCAGCTCTTCACTTTATCATTGACTTAGAATGAATCAATCTTCAGGTAATCGATCCTAATTCTTCAGTTAGTTCTTTTCAGTTCAATTGGATTGATATTCGTATATTCAACAGTTATGCCATAAATTAACACCAATTCGTTATATAATCTATTTTTTTTTTTTTAGCCGTAGTGGACAAACCTTCACAGGGGCCGTACACAAGTCCACCGCCGATTGGTTATCCGACCAGAGATCCGATGGTTGGTGATCCTCCGGTAGCCACAATGGAGACGAAGTCCAAGGGTGATGGGTTTTGGAAAGGATGGTACATATATTTCTTTTAATTTACTTTCTGTATTCTTATTAAGAAAACTTTCTTTATGAATATATATTTTTTTTGTTTCAACAATACTTTTCATATGTTATATTGTTGAAAAAAAAGTTAACTGCTTCTAGTTTATACGTTAATCTTTTGCAAGATATTTCGACATCCCTCAATTCTTTTGTTTTTAATGGTCTGTTGTGTAGATTTTATGTATTTTCTCCATTTCGCTGGATTTTTTTTTATCTCATGCGACAATTTTTTTAAGATTCAGCATATATTTAAAAAATTTCGAGGTATTTATAAAGTATACTGGTTTAAGTGGGTAAGATCTGCCAAATTAAATGCTTGGATAAAAAAAAGGTCAAGAGTTTAGATGAAAACTGGTGTTTGCAACGTTCTGTTTTAAATTTCACCAACTTACAGTTTTTTTTTTTGTTTAAAATAAAAATCCAACTTCAGAGTTTTCACCTCAAATTTTTTTTATTTTTCCTACTGAAAACCTCAAAATAAATTAAAACCATGGAACGTTATGTTGCTAAAAGAAAGTATACCTGTTTCTAGCATTTCAGAAACTGTGTTACTGAAATTTTAGTTATTTAAAACTCATACTCCCAACATAAAAATCGTAAAGAAGCAAAATAGGCTTACAATTAATCTAAGTGGTCTTGTCTATTGGCAGTTGTGCTGCCATATGCTGCTGTTGTGTCCTGGACGCATGCTTCTGAGACTTCGGAGTTAACGATTTGTGTTATAAAAAAAATTATTGCTGTAATAATTTAAANCCGATTGGTTATCCGACCAGAGATGCGGTGGTTGGTGATCCTCCGGTAGCCGCAGTGGAGACGAAGTCCAAGGGTGATGGGTTTTGGAAAGGATGGTACTTATATTTCTTTCAATTTACTTTCTTTATTCTTATTAAAAAAATTTTCTTTATGACTATATATATATATATATATTTTTTTTTTTCAACAATACTTTTCATATGTTGTACTGTTGAAAAAATAATTCTGCTTCTAGTCATACGTTCATCTTTTGCAAGATATTTCGACATCCCTCAATTCTTTTGTTTTTAATGGTCTGTTTTGTGTAGATTTTATGTATTTTCTCCATTTCGGTGGATTTTTTTTTTAACCCATGCAACAATTTTTCAGATTTCAGCTTATATTTTTTTGGGGGGTATTTATAAATACACTGGTTTAAGTTGGTACGATCTGCCAAATTAAATGCTTGGATAAAAAAAAAGGTCGAGTTTAGATGAAATTTAAAATTTTCAACATAGTTGAGATTAAATGTTAAAACTGGTGTTTTCTAGCAAAGTTTTGTTTTAAATTAAATCCAACTTCAGAGTTTTCACCTCAAAGGTTTTTCTTTTTCCTACTGAAAACCCCAAATAAATAAAAACCGTGGAACGTCATGTTGCTAAAAGAAAATATATCTGCTTCTAGCATTTCAGAAACTGTGTTACTGTATTTTTAGTTATTTAAAACTCATATTTTTTTTTGAACTTTTAAAATAACAAATTAAAGAAAAATAAAACTCGTAATGAAGCAAAAAAAGGCTTACAAATAATCTAAGTGCGTGGTCTTGTCTATTGGCAGCTGTGCTGCCATATGCTGCTGTTGTGTCCTGGACGCATGCTTCTGAGACTTCGGAGTTAACGATTTCATACAAATTATTGCTGTAATAAAAAGAAAATATTCGATGATTGTTGTGTACTTGTGTTACTCGGTTACTCTCTATGTGGAATATATATACTCTGCGGATGGTTGTCGTTTGTTATGGTTTTCGAATGTTTTCCATTAAGTGATCATCATATTATACATATATTAAAGTGAATTTGGTTCGTCCAATTGCTTATCCATAGAACAAATGATTGATACCAAATGGATGTGATTCGGTTCCTCACGCAACTGTTGTGAGTCTTGTGACTAGATAGCCCAAATAGAATGATAACCAATCAAGAAGAAGAAGGTAGTGGGAATATATTTGCCCCACCTTTTTTAGCTGCACGAAACCACTATAGCAAAATCATAAGATATTTTTCAACGTTGACTAAGTATTTAATTTTACGAAATAATGTCTGTTTTTTATATCTCAGGTCCTTGTTTTTATTTTCTGAGCTACATATTTTAGTACATAAAGCTTAAATGTGTTCTAAATCATGCATGCACATATATAAATTCGTGAAAAAAGTAAATAACCATAAATATATCAGCTGATTGATTTACGTACAGGTATCGTATTTTTGTTGGATAAACTTCAAAGGTTACTTATTGCCTAAAATAAACACTAACAAGTTGGTTAAGATTAAGATAAGGCAAAATTATAATCATAAGAAAATTAGGAAGTTGTTTAATTTTAAGATAAGAAAATATGATTAGGAAAAGGAAAGTTTAGTTCTATAGAATTATATATAAATATAATCACCAAAGTTGTGGTGAAATCATAAGAAAGATTTAGAGGGGTGTATTGGATTAGAAGTTTTAGGAGAGTTTAGGGTTTTTCTAAATTCTACTGTTATTCAACTAATGATTTTAAACACTATCTCTAAATCATGTGTTATTGAATATGAAATTTATATGAATTATTTAAAAACCACTTGGAATATCTTGTTATTCAATTAACAAATTTACAAATCCTATATCAAATATACTGTTATTCAAAACTAGATAGTAATTTGAAAAAACAAATTGTGAAGAGGATTCTAGAAGATTTTACATATATCTTTAGTTAAAAATAGGCCATAATAGAGTACACGCCTTGGAGGTGGTATTTGGAGAGAGTTATCGGAAAAGAAAAAACAATTAAGAAAGCTGCAGCTTCTTTTTTTCTCACTCCTCTTCTATGTTTTTGGGTTTGATTATATCAGAAAAAACAATCGTTCTGGGTTAGTTTAGTTTCCTGTCTCTTTCGATGAGAAATTGAAAGGGGGATAATTAGAAAATTCAGATTTTATTCATCTCTGTAATTGGTTAGGTTTTTCTCCCCAGTTCACTTTGGATTTACGGTAAAAAAAAGATGAGTTATCTTCCTTATATATTCATCAAACCCAAAGGATCCTGGATTGTAGTTTCGTCTGCAGCAAATCATTTTTCTTTTTTAATCTTAAATCGGCAAAAATGGAGAAAGAAATCGGGAGATAGAACTTGATTTCTTTGTAGTTTTGTGTATTTACGTTTGTATTTGACCATTGAATAACAGAATATATGATTATTAGAATTGCGATGGACATATTGGACAAAGGGAGCATGATTTCTTTTCTGAAGATAATTCACTTGTTGTTTCTATCCCACTGCAATATGTATATAAAAGTAAAGCATGAGCATAATATAAACTAACATATAAATTTTTTAACAGTTAGTAATTTGATAAAACATTAGAAAGACATGAGTATATCCAGACTCCAGAGAAAGAAAAATTAGTATTAGAGCTAACATGTTTCTAGTGAAATTCAGATTCTGTGAGATCGTTGTTGGTAGATGGTCATAATAGATGGTCTATATCGCCATAATAGATGGTCAATGTCGAAGGTGAAGAAGAAGAAGAGAAAGAAGCTGAAGGTGAAGAAGGAGAAGAAGCTGAAGATGAAGAAGAGGAAGAAGAAATTGACGAAAGAGAAGAGGAAGAAGGAGAAGTTGACGAAAGAGAATAAAAATTTTGAATAATCCTGAATTTTTTTTTTAAAATTTATCTAAACATCTTTAAATCACCAATGAAATTTTTATTTTATTTTTTTTAATTCTATTCAAATCACCCAAAGATCCTCAAATCTCATTTAAATCCCACCAAATTTAAAACACTCTAAAACCTCATAAAACACCTAATCCAATACACCCCCTTTAGAGTTTTGTATTTACTTTTGAGTTATTTTCTAAACATTAATAAAGAGAGAAGTCTTTGTTAAACACTGAGTTTGATCTTTAAGAAGCTTCATTTAGTATCAGAGCCTTTTAGGTTAAAGTTTGAACCTGCAACCCACGTCGTGTCCAAGCTATGGGAGACAACAACACTGCAACGACATGGCTAAAGGAATTCACGCCGCCGGCAGTTCAATGCCCTACACTGACTGCAATAAATTAAACAGTGGGGGATATGAGAATGAAGGTCCTCATGAAGATATACAAGGTCTAGGATACAATCGACCCAGAATCAGAGGACACAGACAAGAACAACATCGCCATCGGTCTATTGTTTCAGTCAATCCCCGAGTCTCTAGTATTACAAGTTAGAGAACAAGACTCCTCGAAAGAGATATGGGACGCGATCAAAACACACAACCTTGGAGCTGATCGTGTCACAACCTTAGAGCTGATCGTGTCAAGGAAGCAAGACTGCAAACTCTCAGGTCCAAATTTGAAAGAATTAAGATGAGAGAAACAGATACAATTGATAACTTTGTAGGAAAGCTATCTGAGATTGCCTCTAAATCTACTTGAGTAGGGCAAGTTATTGAAGAAAACAAGCTTGTAATGAAGTTTCTCAACAGCTTGCCTAGAAGCAGATTCATAACGATGGTTGCCTCTCTTGAACAAGTCTTAGACTTAAAGACTGTAAGCTATGAAGATGTGATTGGGAGGTTAAAAGCCTACGTAGAAAGAATTTTGGATGAAGAGAACTACGGAGACACTCAAGATAAACTCTTATTAAATTCTTACCACCATAACTCAACAAGAGAAAGAGGTCGAGGTCGTGGAGGCAGAGGAAGAGGACGAGGTAGAGGAAGGTCCAATTCAACAAACAATCAAGGTCAAGGGAAAAAAAGAAAGGACATATCGTCTCTTATCTGTTTCAGATGTGACAAGCCTGGTCACTTCTCCTCTGTTTGTCCTGAACGATTACAGAAAATACAGGAAGTAAACAAAACTGAAACAGAAGAAAGTGAAATTGTGTTCTTAAACAAAGAGAAGTTAATATCTAAGAACTACGAGATAAAGAATGGAGAAGAAGGAATATGGTATCTAGACAATGGGGCTAGTAACCACATGACTGGCAAGAGGCATTACTTCTCAGAACTCCACGAAATGAATAAAGTGAAAGTGAAATTTGAAGATAGTTCTTACGTTAAAATCGAAGGAAAAGGATCAATCCTATTTCAAGGCAAGACGGAGAGCAGAAACTCGTGACCAACATCTACTACATCCCAAACCTCAAGAGCAACATCCTGAGTTTAGGACAAGCAACATAAGTAGGTTGTGATGTGAGAATGAGAAGAGATTACCTTACGGTACACGATCCAGTAGGGAGACTACTGGTGAGAGTCACGAGAACATCAAACAGGCTGTACAAGATAGACCTAAAGATTGGGACACCAATGTGCTTAAGTTTAAACAGGCTGTACAAACAGGCTGTACGAGGCTAGAAGATAAAACATAGAAGTGGCATGCGAGGCTAGGCCACATAAGTTTCAAGACAATCAAAGCAATGTCCCAACAAGAGATGGTTCATGGTTTTCCACTCATAAACGATGAAGGAAGAATTTGTGAGTCATGCCTAGTTGGTAAACAAGCTCGTCAAAGTTTTCCAAAAGCAACAGCATTCCAAGCATCAAAACCACTAGAACTTCTCCACGCAGACTTATGTGGTCTGTTTACGCCACCTACCCTAGCTCATAACAAATACATATTTGTTATCATATATGACTTTTCAAGGTTTATGTGGTCAATCTTGATAAAAGAAAAGAGTGAAGCTTTTGGGAGTTTCAAAGCGTTCAAAAAGCTGGTGGAGAAAGATCTCAACAAGGAGATCATGACACTAAGAACTGATAGAAGTGGAGAGTTTACATCCATGAAGTTTCAAGAGTTTTGTAGCTCAAGTGGAATCAAACGTCATCTAACGGCTCCTTATACTCCATAGAAAAACGGAGTGGTGGAGAGAAGGAATTGCACGTTAATGGAGATGACAAGGAGTACTCTTAAGGCAACGAAGGCTCCTAATTACTTATGGGGAGAAGCAATTCGCCATTCTACCTATGTAATCAACAAGATACAAATGAGAGCACTTGATAATATGACTCCATATGAAAGCTTGCGAAGAAGGAAACCAAGTATAGATCATCTCAGGGTCTTTGGTTGCCGAGCATACGCCAAAATTGATTCCACACACCTCAAGAAGCTAGACGATCGATCACAATCCCTTGTGCATCTTGGAATTGAGCCAGGATCCAAGGCATATAAATTGTATAATCCAACATCACAGAGAGTCATTGTAAGCCCGATGTAGTCTTTGATGAGACAACCGGGTGGAATTGGGATAAGACTGCAAGTGACCAAAACAGAGAGCCTGGTATGTTTCACATGATATGGGGAGAAGTAATTGATACTGGAGAGGGACCAGTATTAACCAACGATCAAGAACCCAATAATCAAGAGAATGACGTGAATGATAATGATCAAAACGAGAATGATGGCAATGAGGTATTAGAAGAGCAACCGGTTCAGAATGTACCAGTTCAGGCTGTACCACTTCGAAGATCATCTCGACAAGTGATGTTGCCAAGAAACTTTGAAGACTATGTTCTTCAAGCAGAAGAAGAGTGTGAGATACTCTTACTCTCAATCACCAACGAGCCAAGAAAATTCAGGGAAGCAAAGAGCTCGTCAAAGTGGACTAGTGCGTGTGGAGAAGAGATTAACTCCATCAACAAGAATAAGACTTGGTTTCTTGTTGGTAGACCAAACGGGGCTAAAGTGATTGGTCTAAAGAGGGTTTTTAAGATTAAGAAGAATCAATAAGTTCAAAGCTAGACTTGTAGCAAAGGGTTATGTACAAGAAACTGGCATTGATTTTGAAGAAGCTTTCGCACCAGTGGCACGACTAGAGACCATTCGATTGTTGATTGCAGAGTAACTCATGGAAACACATCACTTGGATGTAAAGACAGCTTTCCTGCATGGAGAGTTAAGAGGGGATGTTTATGTTCAGCAACCGGAAGGATTTGAAGTTAAAGGTGCAGAACACAAAGTTTACAAGCTTTTAAAAGCATTGTATGGTCTAAGGCAGACACCTCGCGCATGGAACACCAAGTTAGATCAAATCCTGAAAGGGTTGAGATTTGTTAAGTGTTCAAAAGAAAATTCAGTCTACCGCAGAGAAGAGAGAGGAACGCTTCTCATTGTTGCCATCTACGTTGATGATTTGTTCGTAACTGGAACAACCTTCAAGATCATTAATGAATTCAAGAAAGGTATGTCATCTGAGTTTGAGATGTCAGACCTCAAAAAACTTACATACTATCTCGGGATTGAAGTTTATCAAGGAGCAGATGGTATTACAATCAAACAAGATGCCTATGCGAGAAGAATCCTAAGTGAAGCTGGCTTAGAAACCTGCAATCCAACTAAAATTCCTATGGAATTCGGATTAAAAGTTTCTAAAGCTGAAGGAGAAGAAGAGATAGATCCTACGGTCTATAAAAGGAATGTTGGTTGCCTAAGGTACCTACTACACACTCGACCAGACTTAGCATTCTCGGTTGGTGTTGTAAGCCGTTATATGCAGAGTCCACGCAAGCCTCATGTAGAGATAATGAAACAAATCCTAAGATACTTAAAGGGGAGGGTTTCATACGGCTTGAGATTTAGGCGTGGATGAACAAAAGAGATAGTTGGCTTTAGTGACAGCAGTCACAATATTGATCCAGACGACAGAAGAAGTACTACAGGTCACATGTTATACCTTGGAGACTCACCTATCACATGGTGTTCGCAGAAGCAAGATACGGTGGCACTTTCGTCCTGTGAAACCGAGTTCATGGCAGCAACAGAAGCAGCTAAACAAGCAATATGGCTTCAAAATCTTCAAGCTGAAATCAAAGGAAGAAAAGCAGAGCAAGTGGTCATCAGAATCGATAACAAATCTGCAATTGCTCTCATGAAGAACCCTGTTTTTCATGGTAAAAGTAAACACATCCATAAATGTTACCATTTCATTTGTGAGTGCATTGAGAGAGATGTTATCGACGTTGAACACATACTTGGAGTGGAGCAGAAGGCCGACATTCTAACCAAGTCATAAGCGAGAATCAAGTTCGAAGAAATGAGAAGTTTGATAGGAGTTCAAGACTTGTCACAAGTGAAGTTGAAGTCTAAAGGGGAGAATGTTGGATAAGCTTCAAAGGTTACTTGTTGCCTAAGATAAACACTAACAAGTTGGTTAGGATTAAAATAAGGCAAGAGTTGTAATCCTAAGGGAATTAGAAAATTGTCTAATTTTAAGATAAGGAAATATGATTAGGAAAAGGAAAGTCTAATTTTATAGAGTTCTATATAAATATGATCACCAAAGTTATGGTGAAATCATAAAAAAAATTTAGAGTTTTGTGTTTAATTTTGAGTTATTTTCTAAACATTAATAAAGAGAGAAGTTTTTGTTAAAGACTGAATTTGATCTTAAAAAGCTTTAATTTTTTCACGTTATTAATTGATTCATAGCTAGCATCTTAGCAACCGAATCTTCCAAATGGAAAGATATCCCACGAACAACGTCCGAAATCTCTGAATACGACCCTTAATCTTCCAGATATCAACTGTTTAAAACAATCAATATCTAGCAATCGAAATCAGTGTTATTCAACGGCCATTCATTATTTATAAAAGAACTATTCTTTCAATCCTTAAAACTATCCAGTTACAAATGAAATCAGTTAAAGTCCCGTTTAAACACTAACCTACCCAATAAAAGACCCCAAATTAAAAACATGCACAAGCACATGTCGTAATCAAATGCATAAAAAATGTATATATAGGGATTTTAGACCTTCATTTTTGGATTTCTGTAGGCCTTATGGGCTGAAGTATATTTTTTTATCAACTGGGCCTAATTAAATGCATTGACATTCCTCTAGGGTTTTGTTGTATATTGTTACGGTGGCTGGCTGCACTAGGATGTGTTCAAAACAATTTTATAATGGAGAAACGATGATAAAACAATCTGATAACTTTCATATATTAAAGTTGTTAGGAAAAGAGATTTTAAAGAGACATGTAGTTAGAACTCATGCAACAATGGGTGAGGAAGATATTGTTCTTTGGAAATACAAAGATGCTAAATTCAAGAACAAATTCTCAGCTAAGGAAACTTGGCAACAAACTCGGACTGCCTCACCCTTGTGCAACTAGAGTAAAGGGGTTTGGTTCACCCACGTAACACCAAAACACTCTTTTCTCCAATGGATTGCAACTCACAATAGACTAGCCACTGGCGATAGAATGGTGACATGGACTGGCGATAGAATGGTGACATGGAATGTGAATGCTAACACTTCATGTGTTCCGTGCCTGTTTCCATATGAAACTAGGGAGCATTTATTTTTTAAATGATCATACTCCGTTCAGGTCTGGCGACCTTTGGTAGTCGGTTTACTCCAAGAAAAATTCACTTGCGATCGGGATGCAATAACTCAGCTCATCACGGGTGCCTCTCTCAACAAAACTCAGATCTTCCTTCTTCGGTATTCATTTCAGGCAGCACTCCGCAGTCTTTGGAGAGAAAGAAACTCGAGACGCCATGGTAATGCTACACAGGACTCAGCTTCTATACTGCGGTTCATTGATAAAACGGTTCGTAACAGACTTCTATCAATCCGAGAGTTGGGTGACAATGCTCTGGATGATGGCCTGATCACTTGGTTGGGGACTAGAAAGCGCAACATCACCATTCAAGGAAACATCCTTTATCTTTTCTTTCTTATATTTGGTTCTGTTCTAGATTTTTAAAAGCAAGAAACACTTTTTCAAAGTAGCACTTGATGTAAGTAACGTCTTTTCTTTGAATAAAATTTTAACATTTATTCAAAAAAAAAGGAAGAGACATGTGGTTTTGGAAAATGTTAGAGGTATAAGAACATCATTAACATATGAAAACTAAAATACAGTCTCTAAAGTAACTTTTTCAAATATTGTATAATAAAAATATTTATATAATTATAATCAAATAAGTTCAATTACTTACAAATAGACATGTGGAAGAGTTTTGTTAAAAACGTTTCTACTATCTCCTATCCATTCAAAAGATGACTACTGTTTCTCTTTCATCCATTTTATTTCTTTATAGTATTTTAATACTTATATACCTTATTAAAAACTGGCCTTGATGATGGCCAAAGGAAAAAGAATGTAGTTTGTTTAAAGATTGACGACGTAAGTTTTTAATCCTAGCAAGAGAGAACTTAACTGTACCTGCCGTTGGATTAAGCATATATATTTTCCTTCAAAACATGTTGAAGTCAGTAAAACCCAAAAATGATGACGTCAATGAAACCCTATAATGATGACGTCAGTGAAACCCAAAAATGGTGACGTTACTGGGTTTGCCATTATTGGCATATGGATATATGTAAGATTCTATACTATTACCTTAATTGAGTTCAACCACTCAAATATAATCTTCACACAAATCCATACTTGCTTTTCTCGTCCACGTATTCAAAACCTTGATAACTATTTTTTTCTCTATATAAGACTTCATGGTATTCGTCTTCTATAAATTAAAACCACAACACTCTCTCCTCTTCACTATCCTCAGCTCCTCACTTATTCATTAAGTTAAAATGAATCAATCCGATTACAACAAATCTTCAGGTGATCCTCCAAATTTTTCAGTTTATTCTTTTTATTAAAAGATCGATACGACGAAATTCGTATATCCAACAATTGTTCCATAAACACTTAGACTTATAACTTCATTCATAATTTTTTTTGCCGTAGTGGAAAAACCTCCACAGGGGCCGTACACAAGTCCACCTCCAATCGGTTATCCGACAAGAGAAGCGATGGTGGGTGATCCTCCAGCGGTCGCAGTTGAGACGAAATCTAAGGGCGTCCCGGGCGTGGCCGCCGTCGAGGAGTTAGAGAAGAAAGTAAGGTATATATTCTTTTAATTTACTTTCTTTATTCTTGTTAGAAAAATACACTTTCTTTATATGATTATACGTTAATTAATGTTTTGTAATATATTCATACAGCGCTTAGATGGTATACTTTATGTACTTTCTCCGTTTTGTTGGAATTTTTTTAGTCTCAACTCATCAGACAGTTTGTCTTTCAGCGTTTAGTGCATTTATTTTTTTCAAAAAGAACTATGGGGAATTTTCAAATTAACTCCACTCGAAAAATTTGCTTAAATAGCAACTATGTGGGTATAGAATTAAGTGTTTGGAACATTTTAACTGAGGTTTTGTTTTTTTCAATATTTTAGCTGAGATGAAGTCTAAAAACTGGATTGTTTTTATGATAG
>KE155773.1:30865-55569 GCA_000411075.1 Sisymbrium irio | reverse complement strand
GGAGTTGTTGATTGAAGCTTGGTTCCATATGATCATTGCATAAGAGTGTTTTGGTCTATCTATTGCTTGATTGCTTAGAAATGATTGTCTGATTGTGTCTAGCACCCCTTGTCACCACTTAGTCATCTGAAAGTCTTTGATCCTTGATCCATGAGTCTAATACCTCTCTCTCTTATTGCATTTCCTCTGTTTTTAGCTTTGCTTTACTTTTGATTATTGCTCATTAGGTTGTTAGACACTTCACCTTTGTTTGCACTTGGATTAAACCTGAAACTGCATCATTAGTGTGTTCAATTTCCCCTTTACATGGATTGATGTCTTAAATCCTACAATGACTTGATTAGGGTTTAGTAATTGATTGCTAGACAAAAATCCTGTTATCAGGCACCCAAAGCTATTATAGCTTCTCATAGTTTGGTGTTTTACCGAAAAGCTTGTGATATGGATACTGGGTCGCCAAGACTGGTTTAGGGAGTCTATTAATCAGGTATACAGCTGTCGTGAAAGCATAAGGCCAATAGTGTTTCAGTAACGAGGCTTGAGACATAAGTGTTAGACCTGTTTCCATAATATGTCGATGTTTTCGTTCTGAGAGAGCCCATTGTGTTATGGAGTGTGTGGTGGTGTCGTGACATGAGAGATACCGTTTTCGGAAAGATAGCCTCGTAATGCCACAAATTCACCACCATTAGCTGAGTATAGTGTGTCAATGCGGGAGTTGAAATGGTTTTCAACCAGAGATTTAAAGGCAATGAAAATGGCTTTGACTTGAGATTTGTTTTTAAGAGGGTACAGCCAAGAGTAACGGGTATAGTGGTCAACGATTAAAACATAGTATTTGAGGTTGTCGACAGAGGTAATCGGAGATGTCCAAACGTCAGAAAACAAGTACTGAAGTGGACGGTTTGAAGTAATAGATGATTGAGCAAAAGAAAGTTTATGATTTTTATTGATTTGGCAATCAGAACAAAACAAATTTTTGGTAGAAGAAGAAACAGGTAATGAAAACTTAGAAAGATTAGAAGTAAAGATAGGTGGAGAGGAGTGTCCAAGTCTCGAGTGCCATGATGCTAGAGACGTCTTGGGTCCCGGTGAGGCAAACAACGTTGTAGCTTGTGATGGAGAGACTGGCCACTCATAAAGTTCGTCTTTAGTTCTGCCCTGAAGAAGAGGGCCCCCGTGCTGAGATCCTTCACCTGAAAGTGAGCAGGAAAGAATTCCACCGACACTTGATTAGTGTTACATAACCGATAAACCGAAATCAAGTTCTTTTGAATATTGGGAACACAAAGAACTTTATGTAAAGCAATATTCTAAGAGTTTAAATGAAAATAAGTGGAACCCGTGTGTGATATAGGTAAGCCAGAGCCATCACCGATAATCACATCATCTCCACCGGTGTAAGGTTGGTGTAGTGCCAGATTGTTGAGATCAGATGTGATGTGGTGAGTAGCCGCACTATCAAGGAGCCAGTTGTTGGTGGTGTACTGTGGCCCAACGGTGAGATTTGCACGAGGTTGCTATGGAGTGAAGGGAGACTGTTGTTGTGGTGGAACCGTGGAGTGAAGAGACGTCAGTTGAGAACAACGACGAGCATTGTGGCCTTGCACCCCACAAATTTGGCATCGACCCAAGGATGACTTTGGCGTTGATCGTGGCGAGTCCCATATTGTTGTTGTTGCACCAATGGACCGTTGTTGTTGTTGCACCAATGGACCATTGTTGTTGTGGGAGTAGTTGTTGCGGTTCCTGTTGTAGCTACCATTGTTGTTGTTTTGGTTGCGATGTTGAGCAACATTTGCAGACGCTGGGAACGATGGCACTACTTCGGAGGAGAGAAGTTTAGCCTCGTGATTCAAGAGGCGTTCATGGAGTTCAGTGATAGACAGAGGTGTGTCTCGACTTTCCACTTGATCAACAACCGTCTTGTACTCATCAGGAATGCCTTCAAGAATGAGATCAATTTTAGGTTTTCAGGAAAGCATACGCTCTGATACCATATAACTTAAGAGAATGAATTAGTATTATTGATTGTGAAGAGAACAGTATATATACGATTACAAGAGAGAGAGATTAGGTATAAGTAATTACAAAGTAGGTCCTTAAATATAACTATAATACATATCCTTTACAGTGACCTGCTAATACACAGATCTTCTATTTCAGTTAGCTGATAATCAAGGTGCGTAGATGTGGAGTAGTGAGTTGACCAGTTTCTGCCCCGCAACGTCCAGGGATTCAAAGAAAATGTTTTTCCACTCCGCCAAACCCCCAGGATTGTGTACTTACATAAGCAAAAAATAGTCATGAGAACCGAGTCGTGTGGCCATGTGACTGAGGTATTCCGAGTGGCCATTTGAATAAAGAATGGCCTCAGATGGACGGCAAGACCTTGTTCCGCGGGGAGGAATTTTTTGAGGAAGTATGGGAGCATTGTACCGAAAGGTTAATATCTCTAACAACAGCAAAATCATTCCGTATTGTCAGGTTGCAGTCAAGAACGTGTATCGACCAGGTTTTTAAGTCAACCACTAAATCAACCCAGCAGCTCTTGTCGAAATTGAATGGAGCGAAGAGGACATCGGCACCTTTTAAAATAGCCACATGATCCGCGTCTCCAGAACTGACGAAAGCATTGACAACGGGTGAAGGAAACAAGAATGTTTATGGGTGCTCGGATTTAGAGAATTTAGGAAGCAAATGGGTGAGGACAGAGGACTGTGACAAATTTTGAGTCTAAGACGTCAATGCTAAGGGGTTGGCCACAATTATCATGAGTGCGCAGAATGTGCCTAGTGAACATGCAAAAGGCATCCATAACCTGGCAAGCGTAAGATTGAAATGAGATTAAACACAACTCGTGTTATCGAATAATTTTAAAAACTTCTAAACATGTTAACAGACATCACCTTTCCCGGGACATTTTTTGATCGACTAAGAAAATCCCTTATTTCTCTCTGTGACAACGTGACATACGCGCCGATTTTGAGAGGCCTGGAGGAAGGCCAAACACTGTACGGTAAGATGGAGTTGTTTTTAATAGTTGGATGTACTTTTTTAGACCCTCTTTAATCGCGTCTGACTGCACGCACTTCATTCAACATTTAATCAAGAATGGATTTCCAATAACATGGTTGTACGGTAATTGTGAAATGTTAAAAGCAAAATTAATTTAGCTTTATAATTACGTAATTGATTCCAAAGTTTGTTATATAGCCATTAATAAATGCAGTATCGAATAATTTTGTTAAATTTTAAACAATTAACCCACGTGACGCAAACTGAACAACGATTGCGTTGACATACTTGGGATGTGGAACCATCTGACCTGTCGCCGGCTTTAAGATGTTTTAGTCTTAATTCTTGCATTTAGGCATCATTAGTAGTGTATATATTACATTTGTCTATATCAGATCTTAGAGTTGTTATTATGAAGTTTTGGTAGCAATTGGAGAATGTGAGAGTTAATGACATGCAGGATCCAAACAATATTCCTCAAAGATTGACTCATATGAAGGGCTTAATTATCGTATTCGAAGTTTAAATCTTCATTAAAGTTATAAAAAATTGAGTTAGTTTTTCAATAGCTGTATATAAAGCTTTATGGCCAATTTACCTGATTTCTCCACCTACCAAAAACGTGTTTTTTTTACTATTTGGACAACTCCTGTTAGAAGAGGGGATTCGACCATAATTGATTTTGTAGACCAAAAAACACTCTCTCTATTCCTTTTCTTCATCAAGAACACCCACTTTGGGCTGGTGAAGGATCTTTCATTTTACTTCTTCTCTTTGTTATTTCTTAGTTTTAATCCATAATAATGTCTTATGTTGTTGTATATTTGTGTTTATCTTTTTTTAGTATATAGTAGTTCTTCAATTTAAAAGTCATAGTCCTTCAATTATAGTTTAGAGTTGATTAGTTGTTAACTAGATGATTTCTTCTCTTAGAAGGATTTAAATCATAGTTCTAGGACAAAAACCTTGAAACTATGATTTTAGGTATTTTTATACAGAAAAATTGTTAAAAATACTAGAACTGCTTCTTAGAGAGTTTAGTACTCACTTAGCCAATGGAAATTGATGCTAAGTTGCTGGATAGGCAAGAAACGACTTGAGTAAATGCATGCTAGATGTCTACTTTCCAATGAGAATTGATGTTAGTGATCAAGGTAGTATATGATTGATATAGTGGGAGTGAATCAATATACATATGTGTTCTTAGCTTAAGAATGATTTAGTCAGGTTTATAATAATCTTAAGTCACCAAAGGATCACCGAACGTCTCAAAACTCTGTCCTAGAGTCTAATGTTTTGTAATAGATTAAAGTCCTCTATTTTTGCATTTGCTCTGTTTTTAGTGTTTGATCATTTGTGTTATTTTGTTTAAATCATTTGTTTTGTTAGATCTTTTGTTTGATTCTTAGGTTGTTAGACACAAAAACCATATCATTATGCTTAGATTAGATAGTTTCATGCAATCTTAATGTGTTAATCTACCATTTGGATTGATCTTCAAATACTATAATGACATTAGTAGGTTTGAGTAATTGAATAAGTAACAAAAATCCTACTATCACAAATCATATCTGATCTGAGATAGTTTGAGAGATGGTCGAAAAAGACACTGTTTCGGCCATATCAAACCAATGAAATCACCCTATTAAGTTCAAATGTTCAAGTCCATTTATAATGAACCAATACTACATTTTATCAGTCAAATAAGCCCAGAGAACGTATCCATACATTCAAGGAAAAGAATGGATCAATTAACCCATCTACAAGCAAGTTTGGGCCAATTTAATAAAGATTGCTATCAAGATTGTAAAAGCACAAATCCTATTTGACCTAGTCCATTTAGACTATTTTTTTAGGCCATTCTGAAGACATTTCCATCAATTTAAATTCCCAATGACAAGCCTAATACTGGACACAGGCTTTTGGAGCTACAAAGTCCACTTCGACGAAAACCGAAGAGTTATTTAACATTATGAGTCAAATTCTTTCCTAGTTTTTAATTATTTTTATTTCTTATGATTTATATATTTTTTACACAAATATATTGTATAAAAGAACAATTTTATGCCAACAAAGAAAAAAGCCCTTTTTGTGATAAACACTTTATATTCTTGATAGAAATCTTGTAGTTCATTGTCTTGAAACTTTTGGTTCTTTGGTGAATAATATCCAAACAATAATCTTTTTTTGGTATCTTGGTGCTATATACCCTAGGCCAAAGGAGTGGGAACACCAAAGATATTTTGCAGCCTTTTGTACGACCTTCAATCCACCTTTAATTCAAAATCATAATGATTATGTAACTTCAAAACCAAAATGATATTTTCCAGCCTTTGTACCGCGCACCTAAATGACCACCTAAAACACTTACAACGATCATTTACTGCTGGCCAACAGTGGCTGTCAAAGATTGGCCGTACTCTTTTCTTTTTTTTTTTTTAGATTTCATCCAAATAAAATATTGAATGATAATTTTTATGTTGATTTTTTATGAATCAATTACAGTTCCGACTTTTCCTTCTCTATCTCTCTCCAGGAGGTGTCTTTCCAGGAAAATTCATGTTGCTATCCAAAATCAATTGTGTTGGCATTATTCCTCTGGAGATTGATCATGTGGTTTTTGTCGATTTCAATTTTTTTTTTACTCTAGTGCAATGTCCATATCAGATATGCATCAGCTTCTTCCAAAACGAGAGTGCAGTTTCATGATTGGATATGTGATCCTACAGTTACTAGTCTCCACATAGTTTATAGAGTAGTTTGATATATCATTTATTTTTCTTTTCTTTTTGTATTTTTATCTGTACCACATGAACTTATCTCGTAGCAGGGCGACCCTTGGAGGAAGTCCAATAAGCATGGACTTCTAGTCTTCAAATTATAATAATTATTTTGTCCCTAGTTTATGTTAAGTTGTTCTTAGTGTAGTGATTCAGCATTTATAAAAAATCATCCAGGTCACGATAGCTGCATTTTTTTTTTCTCAGACGAAAATAACTTTTTAAATAAGGAAATATTACAGTTTTTTTTTAAAAGCTTTTATTTTATCCGATTTATGCTATAAAAAAGGAAACAAAAAAAAGTTAAAAGTTTAGTATCAAACAGGAGAAAAACAAAAAAAAAAAAACAAACTAAAACCTAAACTAGAAAGTTATTCTCTTCTTTTTCTTATAAATATTAACAAGTCTAATTGTTTAACAATAAGCATCAAACAAAATTTGTTGTTCTTTTTACTAAATCGAATTTATCTTTTTATTTATTTGTCACTTGCTCTAAATTTAAATTAAAAAATTGTGGGAAGCATCAATTCAGGTTTGTTTATCAATAAAATACTATCTACAGCCTTCATAATCTAAACTTTATATATGTTAATTAATTTTTTAATTAAGTAAGAGTTGTGTAATTGAGCCAATATGTTTTGAATTGTCCATCAAACATATGAATCATAGGATCATGAGTAAATTGTTTAAAATTTAAATTAATCAAACTTAATTTTATGTTTTAAAAATAATATATTAATTTTTGTATGATAATACATCTGTTTATTAATTTATTAATGTAGTTCAATGTCTTCAAATTGAATAAAAATGTGATGGGAGGCGCAGAAAAAGTAAGCAAAAGAAAAAGAGAAGAAGAATTAACAAAATCAATGGCTGGTTCCATGTTGAGGTACGTATAAAAATCTGAACCTTCTAAAACTGATGAGTCTTTAGAAGAAGATATCAATAAAAACAGTGAAGAAGCTGCTGGTTTAGAAGATGCTCAAGCTGAAAACAATGGTCAACATGGCAATGAGCATGAGTGTGATGAGAATGAGAATAAAGATGAGAGTGAAGAGGATAAAGCAGATGATGTTAAGGAATATCAAATAAATGGAGATACAAATGATCCTGGAAATTAAGGAAGACTTGATAATAGAATGAGAGATCTTATGGTCGAAAAAGGTCCAATGGCAAGACCCCCTATTGATTATCATTTCCTAAGAGATTATTTAGGTAGATGTTTTTCTCATTCATCTTATACAAGAGAAATAAGGAATGGAGAGAAGCAAGATAGGCGGTGGTTACTGTACTCAAAAGTAAAAGACATAATCTTTTGTTTTTGCTGTAAGTTATTCACACAATGCAAACATACGAATCTGTTGGCAAGTACTGGATCCGATGACTGGAGAAATGTCTCAAAAATGCTCAAGTAACATGAAAGAGGTCATAAACATATCACATGTATGATTCAGTGGATGGAGTTGGAAGTGAGATTACAGAAGAATCAGAAAATTGATAAGCATGTCTAAGAAGAAATCAACAATGAGAAAAAACACTGGAGAGATGTATTGTTGAGGATAATTGCATTGGTAAGGGGCCTTACTAACAAAATGCTGCATTTCGTGGAAGTAGTGATACGGTTCATGAAGATGGTAATGGGAATTTCTTGGGCATGATTGAGGTATTTGCAGATTTTGATCAAGTGATTAAAGAACACATTAGACGAATTGATAAGCGTGAAACTCGTTATCATTATCTGAGTCACAAGATTCAAAATGAGTTGATAGAGATGCTGGGAAATGAGATCAACCAAATGATCTTAAAGAAGATTCGATGTGAAAAGTATTTTTCAGTTATTCTTGACACCACTCCTGATATTAATCATCGAGAACAAATGTCCCTAGTTATCAGATGTGTGGGTATTTCTTAGACTAAAAGATTAAAGAATTTTTTTTTTTGACATTCTTGGAAGTTAAAGACAAAACTGGAGAACGGATTTTTGACACACTTCAAGATACATTGCCTAATTTGGGTTAAGTATGGATGATATTAGAGGTCAGGGTTATGATAATGGGTCAAACATGAAAGGGAAGAATAAAGGAGTACAAAAGAGGTTGCTTGAAATTAATCCCAGAGCTGTATGTACACCATGTAGTTGTCATAGTTTGAATCTTGTTCTATCAGATATCGCTTCTTCATCATCGATAGCAGTATCATTTTTTGAAATTCTTCAGCGCACTTATAAATTGTTTGCTTCAATTCTACAAATACCTGTGAAGTTTTCAGAGAGATTGTGAATGGTTTTACACTAAAACCACTATCACAAACTCGTTGGGAGAGCCGTATCAAAAGCGTTAAAGCAATACGATTTCAGGCTCCTAAAATAAGAGAGGTATTAATTTACTTGGCTGAAAATAGTGAAAATTCAGGAAAAAAAAAGTGAAGCTGAGTCTCTTGCAATAGTGAAATCTATGGAATTGGAAGCTTTCAGTTTCTGTTTGAATGATTATTTGGTATGAACTTTTGTTTACTGTTAACAAAGTAAGCAAGATCCTGCAATCAGAAGATATGGATATTAATATTGCTATTGCTCAAGTGAAAGGTCTTATATCATTTTTTTGAAGACTATAGAGAAAAAGGTTTCCAAGCAGCAAAAATAGAAGCTGAACGAATTGCTATTGACATGGAAATTGATCCTGTATTCTCTCTAAAAGCAAAACGTTTTATCAAAAAGAAACGACACCATGATGAAGAGCCTGAAAAAGATGGGGAAGATGTGAATTTACAGCAGAAGAAAAATTCAGAATCAATTATTTCATCAAAATTGTGGATCAAAGTTTGGTTTCTTTCGAGACAAGGTTTAATCAGCTCCAAAATTATAAAAAGATTTTTGGATTTTTATTTGATTTGAGGAAGCTGAAATTAACTAAGGATGATGAATTGATGATTTCTTGTGTCAACCTTAAAGTTGTTCTCAAACATGGTAATTATTCTGATCTTGATGGTAATGAATTATTTTTGGAGTTGAAGTTTTTAAGTGGGAGCTTTCTATTTTTTAAGAATAAGATTAAGAATAATATATTTATTTTTTGGGTTTTGAATATTTGTAAAAAAAAATTATCGTTATATCATTTTTTGTTATGTTTGAAATATATTTTTTATACTAAAAATGTATAAGGCAGCCCATTTTTTTTATCTTTGTTTCTACTCTTTCTAAACCTAGGACCGGCAGTGCTCGTAGTCTTTTTTATTTATATGGTTTTGTTTTGTTTCTTCGATCGATTGACTACTATCATACTAAAGATAGTGAGAAACAAGTCGTTTGTACCAAATGATCAAGTCCTACTCTTCAACTGACGCTCAAAAGTCTTTCCCAATACTGTGATCACAATGCTGGAGATTGTTTAGGATAAAAAAAAATTAAATCTTATAGCGCGGTGGTGCTTTGGAGTCGGAATGGAAATGATTTCACTGTCAAACAACAGATATTGGAAAAAAAAAATTAATGATCCATTTCAGGCTTAAAAAAGAATTGAGTTAAACAACTTTAAAAAGAAGTGCTAGGTGTAGGAAGCAACCCACTAATAAGAATTAACTTAGTTTTAGTTATTTTATTAATGGTGTTTTGCCTTTAAGTGTCTCAAAACCATATAAATGAATAGGCTAAGCCGAATCATGATTGATTGATCACCCCTGAATTGATCACCGCTTTGATCATACAGCTGATCGACCAATCAGCTAAATTTAATTGGAAAATCAAGCGATAGTTTTCTCTAATAATCGATTGTTCGATCACATATTTTCGTTTATTTCAAAAAAAAAATAGCAATCTATAAACGAGTCATCAGTCAGATGCAACTATCTAAAATCGTAAATGTAGCACTTGGTATCTACTATTTTCATATTCTTGAATTTTGGTATATATTTTACCTATTTATTTTCACACCAGCACGATGTGATGTAAGCCTGGGATAAAGATTCTTCGTCATATAACAATGTTTTCTTTCTTTTATTAATTTTATTGAGTAGTTCTCTAATGCCGTTGAGATAATTGATGCTCCTAGTCAGCTTAGAGTCATTGAGATAATTTATGTTTCCAGGTCAATCAACTTATGCGTGTTGGTCAGATAGCTAGAGTTCCTAAACTCTCTGAATTCCTATATCGAACTACATAGTACATACTACCCATCACTCTCAGTTGCTTCACGAAAATGTTAGATTCATTGATTAAGTGTTGGGCTTTTTACATATATAAGTAGTAGAAGAAATGGTTAAATTGGCTTCCAATTGCGGGATCGTATTTGATGAAGTCGTGAAAACAAATATTAATTGCGTAATTTAAATTGGTGAATAAGGTGTTGATTGAACTCTCGGATGCGAAAAGTTTATCAACGGTAATTTAAAGTAATTTTGTACCTCCCTTTTGTTTTCGGCATTAATAACAGTTATGACATTGTCTTTTTTTTTATTTTAAATATTTCGTACATGAAGTTGCGGTGATTGATGAATGACCCCTAATTGATAAGCCAACAGGAATATGCTTGTCTCAAGATCTCTAAAGAATTAAGATATACAAAAACGCAGTAGTGTGAACGAACGAATAGTACTAGTGTGAACATCCCAACTAACATTTGTACTTAGCATTAACATAACATGACCTGCCAGTTCATATGTACTTTTAAAACTAACTTATTGGTTTAAACTAATTTAAGAGGAATCGTGGTATATAATATTTTTTTCGTAGAGAATTTGCTGATGAAACTAGTTATATGGAATATTCTAGAACAACTTGCATTTTTAATCCACATTTGACACTAAACCCTTATCTTTTTTTTAAAAAAAAATAGCATTATTTCTCCTACGAGAAGCTTCTTCGAAGATGGAATGAAGCTGCTCATCTCCTTCTTTGATCAAGGACGACATAGTATTGGACACCAGTTGCTCTGTTCTTACGATCTTCCCTCTTGTAAGCAGAGTGTGAGAACTCCTTCATTTTGTGTTTTCAATCTCCTTAGCTCTCTTGGTATATAATGTTTGAAGACCATGAGTTTGTAAACTATTTATTTTATGTTGATAAATAAGTTTAACATTTCAACAAAAAGATATCTAAAAGTTAACACCTTTTGTAAAACATAATATAATGTTAGTTGAGTTTGTTTTGTTTATACAATTAATGTATTATTAACATCAATTAGTTTCTTATGGATCTTAACGTTTTTAATGAATCAAAAATTTTCAAAGATGAAAATTTTATACATAATGTAATCTAAAAAGATAAAAGGTAATGAAAGATGAAAAATTTATAATGTATTCTAAGAAAAAATACTAATTAGTTGCAAATTTATCTCATGCAAGTTGCTATATAAGCAAATATGTTTATAGAAAAATTTGTTAGATAACTAATGTTTACATGATTAATTTATTTCGTATATTTAAGATATTGTGTTTAAGTATATTCTCTTAATATAGTTTAGGGGTTACCTTTTATCATACTTTTTGTTAGTAATTTATGTAAATTTATTAATTTGGCTTTAACCAATCCATGACTAAAATATACTGTTTGTGGCTTGAGGTTTAGTATTTATAGTTTACAGTTTGTTCTTGTAGCTTAGGTTTTAGTTTTATCATTATATCTGTTATATCTATCGTACACTAATTTGTTGGGGTTCATCAATCCTTTATTTTGATTTAAAATTTAAAGTTTACTGTTTAATTTTCAAATTGAGAATTTATGGTTTAAGATTTAAAATTTATAATTGATCTATTGTACAATAATCTGTTTGGGTTCATCAATCTCTTATTTAGGTTTAAGATTTAGAGAATTTAGGGTTAATATTTAAAGTTTAGTATTTAGTATTTAAAATTTAGAATATTAGAATTTGTGGTTTAAATATTTAAAAAATTCGAAATATGAAAACAGAAAAAAATTGATATTAATTTTAACATGTTTCTCATACTTTTAGAAGTTTATGTGGTATATTTACATAAATTAATAGTTAGTGACTTAAAAGAAAAAAAGATCGTATGAACAGTGATTAATAAAATGATAAGTTAAACGTTCAAATATTCGTATCACTTCATGAATATTTCATCACTAAAAATTGCTAGTGCATACAAAAGTTATTCATGATGTTTTCTCTAATTTTTTCACTCAATCAAGTTAGATAATTGAGTGCCTCTTAATTAAATTATGTAGTTTGCTACTCGACAAGAAACAGACCGAGTTACCATGTGGGAGACCTGGGAATAAGAACCTCAAAATATACACGGTCTCTTTTCTTTAGGGTTTCTGACATGTGAGATACTTTACACATCAAAAAGAAAAAAGAAATCATATTTTCAAAAAAATAGTACGAGGTACCATGGCAAAACCAAGGAAACATTTAATAATAAACTTTAACACGGATCCCACACGTTCTATTTTTATTTTTGAATTTTATTCAATATCTTACACGTCTTTTCTAACTATCGACCATTTGCTAATATACGTGATATAATAAGATTTATATTTTTAAAAATAATTTTTTTTTAAAATTTAAAGGTTGGTTAAAGAATCAGCGGACGTCAAAATATTTTAGTGCAACGGTTAATAAAAAGTCAATAGTCCATCAATGTTTCTGTACCAAAAATCTAGGATTCAACTTATGAAATGTTAAAAATAAAGTCTAGGATTCAACATTTTAAAAATACAATTTCAACAGATTAGTAAAGACTTATTTATAAAAAAAAATCTCTAATGTTTGAGTATCGAAAAAAAAATTCTCTAATATGGTGCAAGTAGAAAAGTTATCCGTGTAATTATTCTCAAAAGTTTGTAATAGACTCATAATTTTTCAAATGACTGACAAAAACAGCTCTCACTAGATGAGTAATTATAATATTTGTAAGGAATATGTTTCCTCAACTAACCAAAATGACAAAATATTTAACAAGTATTAATAACAGAAAAAGGAAAAACGATGGCATTTAACCTATTTAAAATCAGGCTCTTAGCCATTTTTTAAAATCGTATTTTAGCCTTTAGTTATAGAAGTGGATATTAAATATTAGTAATAACTTTATTAACTCACATGAGATATCATGTGTTTATATATATGCTTTTTCCAAATTTTAGCTTAACTCAAAAATTAGATGAATATTGGCATTTATTGGGTTTAAGATTTTCTCCAACATTTCGATTTTTAGTATATAAAAATTTATATGTGGAAAAATTAAAAGAATTAATTTGGATACATATATCACCAAATTGTACATATCTTTTCAGTTACACATTAAGAACAATGTGTTTGAGTTGGAGTAGTTAAATGATGTATGATTTACCGAAAACCGAAAAATCATTTGCGGTGTGAAGACAAAACACGAGAGCAGTTACATGGTGATTGTAGAGTTAGTATATTATGACTTTTAAATTTCTCGATAAATATTCCGATCGTCTGATTGGGGTGAGTCGCCTATGGATTTAATGAGAGGATATGGGGATTCACTGGTAAAGGCGGTTGAGGCTCTATAAGTAGTATCAGAACTGGTTAGCCATCTCACGTCAGCTCTGGGAGATGTTTCAGAACTGATATGGTTTATTAACGAGGATGTTGCGTGCTTGAGGAAGATGAATTGTAACATCCCGATTTCTGGTATATGAAAACTTATGTAGAAAGTTAAAAGAATTGATTTGACTACATATATCACCAAAGTGTTCTTGAGGTAAGGAGAAAACACGAAGAACGGTCAAATGGTGAGATCAGTATATCATGACTTTCAAATCTTTTGGTTATTGTTCCGACCATCAAATATAAGTGGACCGACTGGCCCATATACCTAATTAGAAGGCATAAGGACGCAATGGTAGAAACGGCTGGGACGCTATATTTTCTATTTACTAACTTTTTTCAATAAAAACATTAAATATATATATATGATCATATGATCATTCATCAGACTACTAAATTTGTTATCTCAGTCTGCTCTTCTTTACAGTCAGAAGTAGGTAAAATATCTCGATCAGCTTCATTCCTCTTCATCAACAAACGAAGATACAATTTCTTCAATGCATGCAGTCTGATTCATAGTATTATGAACTCTATTATCAGTGCATGTGTTTCCAGCTTCTTCTTATTTCGCCATGATCATTATCCTTCTCTCTGTAAATTTCAACAACTCCTGTCCATTGTGCACCTTTACACATATTCTCAAAGCTGGATGATCCATCAGTTAAAATATTCAGATCGTTTAATTATTCAAAAGGCAGTTTATACCATATCATTTGCCCATATTTAATTGATCCATCAATGGTATATGTGACACTAAGCTTAGTATCACCTATGAATTCACCCTATCTACTTGAATTGTAAAACACCCACAAAGTATATTAGCTAAAATTGTACATGTAATCAATCAAACATATACCCATAACCCAAATTTTTCTCTTTTATACTTTAAATTCTTTCTCTCAAACTCTAAATTTCTTTCTATTTATAATTAATTTTACTTTATTCTGTAATGAGCATAGATGGATTTTGCCCCCTTCACACTAGATTATTGTCAGTTCCGTAATCTATTAAGATTTTTATGAAAAAAATATTAAGATTTTTTATTTTTGGTTGATGAAAGAGGAGACACACAAGAGAGAGAGGCTCATGAGAGTAAAGGTAATTTAAAAAAAAAAAAAAATTGTAACCTTTTAAAACTTTGCTTACTACTTTTCAATCTTTGATTTTACAGATCAAATTCTAATCAGCATAATTTAACAGAACTGTTAAAGAGTTAACAACGATATATAAATTAACCATTTTATAAAATGTTTAGATATGAAATTTAAATTAAAATTGAATTTAAGTATGTTTTTACCCATAAAAGTTTGAATATTGATCACGACTGCAGATAGATATTTGGATAGAAAATGACCGTTTTCCCAGAAAATTTGCAGACATTTACTTCTGTAAAGCTGGTTAGCCTTCGCTATTTGAACTAGCTCAACTTCTTGTTCGTATTTCTTATCAAATTCACCAAACCTTATCATATCCTTATGCACAAACCAATGTAATGTACTGGAGTCAAAGAGGGTTGTCAAATCCTTTATGGCTAAGATCTCTCTACACACCCACTTTGAATTCTAAAATAATTATCAAATTTTATTTATTAATATTTAGATTATAAAAAGAAATAATAATAAATAATGATTTTAAAATTTATTTTATAAAATTGAAGAAAAATAAACTATGAAAACAAAGAAATATTATAAAAACTATGAAAATTTAAAAATTTAATATATAAAAGTTAATATAAAGGAAAAATAGAAAATAGACACAAGTAAAATAAGTGAAAATTTGAAAAAGTGAAAATGACATAAATTTGAGACTAGAAATATAGAAAATATGTAAAGTATACAAACTCTAGTAGATAAAAATTATAAAGCTATATAAAAAAAAAATTATAGAATAAGTGAAAGCAGCTAAAAATTGACTATGGCACCAAAGTACGGGTTCTTATTCATTTGGAGCAACTAGAGATCAAACATTTGTATCATGCGAGTTTTAATCTAATTTAAAACAAAATTTTAGGTATTATTAATTATTTTAACAAATTTCTCAACTTAGATTAATTTTATGCCAAATAAAAGAAAATTTGAAAAGGGAAGTAAAGCAATAAATATTTGGTTGACATTTTAGCTCGTTAGAATCTATTATTAAGTAATTATGATAGGAAATTTTGAAAAAAAGAAGTTAAGTCCGAAGGTAGTCTAAAAATCAGTAAAAGTAAGTATAGATGAGGTAGGGTCGGCCCTAAAAATTTGGGGGTTATAAACAAATTAGTAAGAATATAAAATTTGGGGGCTTAAAACTTTTTTTTTATAAAATGGAGGCCATTTAACATATGCATTAAATCATAAAATTTTGGGGCCATAAACAAATGTGTCATTCGGCTGTTCCGAAGACCGGCCCTGAGATGAGGAGTCACAACTAAACAAATCAAAAGCTATTTCATCCAAAGTCTCAACATAAAACTTTAGAGATCAAATCATGTTCTTGCTTAACGTTTTATCATTCCGATTGCTTCAGAGTTATATGGAATTACAAATTCTTTTTATGGATGTAGACATCAGCTTTAAATCATTCAATTACCAGTGTTGTCTGAATAATATTTCCCTAGCTAGAGAGACGTGTAAAGTATCTCATAAACCCTAAAGATAAAAGAGACCATGTGGGCTCCAGACCTCCATGATAATGTTTTTATTCCCAAATTTCCCTACTATACAAGAGAATACCTTTTGTCTAGTTGCAAGTATTAAATTAAATAAATAAAATAAAATAAGAAGTACATATGACATAGCCGCATTATAAATTACGCGTTCACACTGTGATTAGGATGTAACCATCGATATAAAATGCGCGTTCACACTCGTTCTTTTCAATTAGTCATAAAACTTTGTATCTATTTATTTATGAGTAAGTTAGTTTAATGTCATTCAATAATCCAAAAATTAGTTATTTAGTATTGATAATTTTAAATTATAAAAAATAGAAAAGAGAATAAAAAAACTTATCAAACATATCCTCATCTTTTAAAAAATTGTTGAAATTGTCATTATCAGAATCATTATTCATCCGAAAACTAAATGTTGTACCTCATTTTAAGTTAACTCGAATATCAACTAATTATAAACATATTATCGTATAATATTTAAATAATATTCATATTATTTATTGTCAAATAATATATAACATATTTAATACACTAAGTTTTTACACAATAATACATAATATATTATAAACATTATTACACGTTAACATTATTATACACTAATATATAATACATTATTTACACGTTAAAATTATTATATACTAATAACACAAGTACCGCATAAATAATATATATATTATATGTTTTAAATAACATATAATACATTATTTGTAAAATAACATTATTAACAGATGACATATACGTGTTATTAAATAAAGTTTTCTAATATTTTTTTTTCATCTTATCTTTTTCTCTTTTTAATTTTGAAAATAGTCTTATATATGGTTTTCTCTCTCACTAAAACGCTCCTCACCATTTCCTCTCAGCAGAAAATATTCTGATAATAATAATTTTTGTAAATTTAGATAAGAGAGAAAGATAAAAATTCATTATATATTTACTTTTTATTTATTTTCATGTACCATATATATATGACCAAATCCTTACGCCCTATCTTCATGTCTTACATACCTAATATATCATCACCACGTGCATTTTTATATTTATTATTTAATTGAATTTAAAGTACTAAAATAATTATAATTTACGCCATTTAGTAATTTATACAATATTTCTATAATTATATACATACATATATATATATCATAAAATACCATTTATTCCATTATATCAAAAACCATACTAACTAGACATTTTTATTTTTTTTACATTAGAATCTTCCATTAATATTTAATGACTTACTCAATTCAAAAATATTATAAATGCATAGTTAAAAAAAAATTTTGCATAGAAAGATATGAATTTAATATAAAATAAAACGTTCTTTAAAAATCTTATATTTTATATTATAGAAAAATGCATTATATATTAATTTTATCAAACTAAAAATATACACTCAAATTTTTATGAGTTATTTTATATGTTTATAATTATTAAAATATAACCAAATATAAATGCGTCTTTTAAAAAATTCATAAAAATACAATATACTACTGAAGTAATATATTATTCCAAATTATATCAAATTATATTTCATTCTTTTCCAAAAAAGATTTATTATTTATACACTATAATTAATTTTTAATTTTGGTCATATGTGGAAACTCGGTGTAATAATTTATATATCATCGAACCATAATTAAATTGAATCTAAATTATATAATTTACTCATACAAAATGGCATTAATACAAAATAATGAAATATCAATTAAATTATATTATTTAATTTCTTTAAAAATAAACTCTTTTATTTTATATTCTATGACAATTTATTAATTCTGAGTCATAAAAACACATTAAATTATCTACTATTTAATTATAATCTAAATATTTTATAAACGATCTATAACTTTAAAAACTCAAATAAAAATTTATTGAAAATATAATTCTATAATCAGTTATTCTAAATAAATATAAATATTTTATTGCGCAAGGCGAATTGTTAATACCTAATACTATGTAAAGAAGCTGCCGTGGAGCAGTTCAATTGAAGACAACCCGTCGTCAGTGGATCGATCTATGTTGTTGGCTTGTGTCATGCTACGGCATCTTTATCTCCATGCATGTTGAGCATCCACGCAAGAGAGGTGGAAGATGGCTCGCCAGCCTCCGATGTCGTCGTGTTGGATATAGTTGAATGTAAGTGGTATGAGCACGAAAAATTTAAAATCGACAACAACAAAAAAAGGAAAAAAGTATGAAAAAGATAAGTTAGTCCAACCCGATAAATTTACACTTCAAACTCAAACACTCACCACTCTCGTATGAGTTCATTGCGAACTCAAATCTTGTACTCATTTCTCTTTGTATTTCACACTCAACTCAATATATTCACTCATACCACTTATGTTCGGCTCAATCCAACACTAAGACAGTAGTAAGACTCTTCGAGCTCTAGGTTCTTTATTCGAAGGACAAACTCAATATGAACTTTTCTTATTTACAAAATATCGACAGTAATTATTTTAGCATCAATAGTTTGGCATTGAATATGGAAAGAAGGCTAGTATCACACCAGTTGCAAAGGATTGAGATGTCAGAAGTGGTGATCCTAAACATGAAATAAACCATCCAAAAATCCATTGAAAAACACGACAAGGCCTCCATAAATCTGTCCGACAAGCTGGAGGGTATTGTGCGAAAGGTTGATCAAGTAGTCACATATTACTCTACCTTGACCCAAATTGTTACACAAATGTCGAAGGTTAATTAGAAGATGAAAAATGCATTGATTTGTTCAAGATTCAGCTGTTTCCACAGCTTAATTTTCGATAATCTTTGGGGACTAGTTATAAAATATTTTTCTCTGGTTAATTGTACGGTACATAGGTTGATTAGTCAACGGGAAAAAACAATAAAAAGACCAGATGTGCGAATCACAGGCATAAATTATTCTATAATCTCCTCTTCTCGAGAAATTTTTTGAGAAGATGCATCCGATTAATGCGCTAGTGACAGCGAGGTTCTTGGCCGCCGACGTTGGACATTCTGAAGGCGAGGCCATCCCTTTCGGATCGTTATGGTGGATCATATACGCCTGCGTCTCTTGTTTCCTCGTCCTCTTCGCCGGTATTATGTCCGGTCTCACTTTAGGGCTTATGTCTCTCGGTCTTGTCGAGCTTGAAATCCTCCAACGAAGTGGCACCCCCACCGAGAAGAAACAATCAGGTGATTGTTTTCGATTTGAGTTTGACCATTCTTTGTTTCGTTTCTCTGTGTTGAGCTCCCGGTCCACTGGAACTGTATCCACTTGTTCTTATTGAATCTTGATTTAGCTAAAAACTTGGTATGTGGAAATTGCTTGCGTATGATTCAGCTGCTATATTTCCGGTTGTCCAGAAACAACATCAGCTATTAGTTACACTACTCTTGTTCAATGCTGTTGCAATGGAGGTAATCTCATATCAAGATTTCTTCCTTTAAAAAGTTTTGTCAAAATCAGCTCTTTCTTATAAGATTGTAAGATCATAATTATGCCTCACTTTTGGAAACTTACAGGGGCTTCCGATATACTTGGACAAGATATTCAATGAGTACGTTGCTATTATTCTCTCGGTCACTTTTGTTCTATTTTTCGGGGAGGTATTTTTTTTTTACTTTTTTAACGTAACAAAAATTTCCTTACGCTAACTTTATGGTTTCTCAAGGCTTCGTACTGATTTTAAAGATCCTGAATTTAATTTCTCTCAGGTCATTCCTCAAGCCATATGCACCAGGTATGGACTGGCGGTCGGAGCAAACTTTGTCTGGCTTGTACGCATCTTAATGATTCTCTCCTACCCGATATCTTATCCCGTTTCGAAGGTATATATATAAATCGATCTATATAGTGTCCCAATATAAAATTTGACCAAGTTGTACGTTACTTGCATTTAATTTTTTTTTTTTGTAAAAAAAATTCCGGTCTTTTGTTGTCTCTCTTTAACTAATTGGTGACTCTTTCTTTGATGAAATTTGCATATATATATTATTTCTGAGATTGTTTTATAGACAGTGATTGTATGCTTACTCTTTTTGTGCACAGTTCCATATTTATGGTTTCTCTCTTACTTTTTTTTTTGGTGAAATGGTTTTTCTCTTACTTGCATTCACTTCCTTTCTGCTTTTTTTTTTTTGTATGTTTGTGGTTAGATGTTGGATTGGGTACTGGGACACAATGACCCTTTATTCAGGCGGGCTCAGTTAAAAGCTCTTGTATCAATACACGGTGAAGCGGCTGGCAAGGGAGGTGAACTTACGCATGATGAGACCACAATCATAAATGGAGCCCTTGATTTGGCAGAGAAGGTATGTATGAGAGAAGTTGACTAACTAAACGAACTAATGTTTCTTTCTCTATATCTCTATTTTCTAGATTAACAGTGATGTATACATGAACATCAAGATTCATGCAAAAGTTGTATTTGGTTTGCCAGACTGCGCAAGAAGCCATGACCCCGATTGAATCTACCTTTTCCTTGGATGTAAATTCAAAGATTGATTGGTGAGTTTGGTTCTCAATTATGGTAGTTTTCTGAAATGTCTTACCTGTTACGTCAATGATACTCTATTATTGCATCAAACATGTAGATTAGACGTAAATTTTTTTCCGTATTTTATATGAAAAATTTGGCTAATTAGATCAAATATTTTGAACATGTAATTATTCTTTTTTTTTTATGAAAAATTTGGCTAACTAGATCGAATATTTTGAACGGACTTTTTTTTCGCAAATCAATTTTGTCCCCTTACTATTTATAAACTTGATAATTATATTTTAACTTTAATAATTAATTCTGATATTTACTAGAAATGAAAAATAGTTTATAAAAAGAGAAAATTGGTTTATAAAAGAAATTGAGAAAAGTGTAATAGGAAACATATTAGAAAAATTCTACTCAATTACACATTACTAATTTTCTCTTAAATTGTTGTTTTGAGTCTGAAAATAGTTATCCACAGAACCGTAGAAAAATAAGATCAAATTATTTTCTTCCAAAATTGCAGCAAAAAAAAAAATCTTCTAATTCAATATTTTTTTGTCATTAAGTTTTCCTTAGACTGTTTTCTTAAATACATTTTTAAAATAGTTGGGTCTGCCCAGTGTCCATGTGGTCTTGTCCATTTAGATCATGGACGAGATTGATCTTAAGCATATTTAGATGTTTTTTATTCGAATGTGACCATGACCCGGTTATGGATTGGGTCTGTCCACGGACTGTCGGACCAATTGACAGCTAACTTCACTAGTATGGGTGTCCGTTGACTCCGTTCTGTAACTCTCTCCCTGAGAGACTTTTTTACATACTATTTGATACTTTTTTGCTCGTCACTATCTCCACAGGGAGACTATGAGCAAGATTCAAGCCCGAGGCCACAGCCGTGTTCCTGTCTACTCGGGTAATCCAAAAAATGTTATCGGACTTCTCTTGGTAGGAGTTCTTAGCTCTTCTTTAACTGTATCACCATGTTTGCTTATCATGTAATTGGCAGGCTCTAATATAAAATAAATCTTCTGTTTGTTAGGTCAAGAGTCTCCTTACAGTTCGCCCTGAAACGGAGACCTTTGTCAAAACACTTTCTATACGCCAGATTCCAAGGTTTCTCCATTTTGATATGGGACCATTATATTTCCATGAGCATCTAGTTAACTTACTGTGTTGTTATAAATTATTAAAATAGGGTTCCTGCTGATATGCCTCTGTATGATATTCTGAATGAGTTCCAAAAGGGAAGCAGTCACATGGCCGCAGTTGTCAAGGTTAAGGGGAAAAGCAACGTTCCACCTTCAACGCTGGATGACAGCAACCCAAGTGGCGGGACTTCCCAGTTGACTGAACCTCTGTTACTGAAACGTGAAGGAAACGAGGAGAATGTTGTTGTCTATATCGATAGGATTAATGGCAAATCACGCTTAAAAAACAAGATAGTGGTTGACGGATTCTCGCATACTTCAGAAGATGGGGAAGTTATCGGTATTATCACTTTGGAAGATGTGATTGAAGAACTTTTGCAGGAAGAGATTGTGGATGAAACAGATGAATATGTTGACGTCCATAATAGAGTTCGGGTGGCAACCGTTGCAGCAGTGGCCATTGCATCATTAGCGCGAGCTCCTTCGACTCGGAGGTTACTTGCCCAAAAAGGAACTGTAAGTAACTATTTCTCTCTCTCTCAAAACAGTGGAGAAAGTGGAAGGATTTGTAGGGATAATCGGTGGTTGTGTTTTTTGCAGGGACCAAAGACACCTAAGACATCTACTCCCACAAAGGATAATCTGCTCGGACCTATACCAGGGGCAGGGACCTCTCAGGAGAACAGCTAATGTTTTCTGGTAGGAATCCTATCTTCTGCTGTGGGATCCTTAATATTTCTCATGTGAAAGTTTGGGTCATCACATAAAAAAATTAATCCTTGTATTCTTGTGTTGTTTGTTTATTACATCTTTATTTTTCTTTTCCCTCGCTTATTGGGTGTATGACAAAATAAATATGACTTTTTAGCTGTCAGATTTTCAAAAGTGTGAGATATACAAAATAGATGCATATAAGACCTTAAATATATATCTTATACCGTCTTAAACAAACTCGAAGGATGAAGTATTTCATTCTCAGAGAATTTTCAAGAAAACCTCCTCCTTCTTGGGATGGCTTTCGAGGTCGCTTCTCCTATACACCTGGAATAGGTACACTAAAACGATTTTTAGAAATCAGTCTGAGAAGCCTTGGGCAAGGCAACCCATCATTCCCTCCCTCAGCAGATGGATTTCTATTTTCCATTCACAGATTATTCTAACTTAAAGATAACCTCTTAACTGAAACAGAAACTGAATACATTTAAATTTATATATGTATATCATATATGTTTGCCAAATTTTGAAATTTAGTATCAAAAATGTTTTAAAATATTTTATTAAAAAAATTTGTTATTCAAAACTAAATATCATTTAAAAATTCTTTGTATGAAATGAAATGAAATAAATATTTATGGAATTTTATTCATATTAGAAACAAAATCCAAAATACTGTATATATATTTCACACTTCATACATATTAATTTTTAAAAAAATATTAATTTCAAATCTTGAAAATTGTAAAATTGTTAGAAAAACTTAACTTTTAATTCATGATTAACTAACATTTTCTTAGTGTTTTTCCTAAGTTTATTTTTTATTATATGCATATATTGTTAATTTTAAATTAGAAAATACTGAAATTTGATTAAATCAATCCTTGCATCTGTTGAAGAATATGTTGAATTAGTGTTAATGTCCGATATAAAATATGTATGTGGTGTAGTTAATATTGTTTTCAATTAGTAACCATGTTTTAAGAAATTAATTATGATGAATTTGTGTTTCTTAAAATTGTGTTAATTAAAAAAAAATTATGGTCAATTTTTTTAAGGATGTATCTCACATCATTTCTCGTGTTTTGATGAATTAATGAAAAAATAATTTTTTTTTAAATTTAATAAAAAAGGATTTTCTAATTTTTCAAATAAATTTTTGTTATTTTTTTCATTTTTCGATAAGTTATTAACGGAAACCTATAAAATTTGAAAAAATGGTTGTAGTGAGCTTTTATATAACTTTACCTAGATCTGAGAAGGTTTTATAACTATCCATTCACAGTGGATTTAAAAAAGAAATCTATATTGAAGAATGACATAATTTATTATTTTAATATAAAAAATACTAAATTTTAAGTTGAGTATGTATTTTCATGTAAAGTTATCTCCTAAATTCAGGAAAAAGAAAAAGACCGCGTGAGTTCCGTGTGTTAGGTTATTTGTGCTATCCCCATATGATATCTAGGAAGAGATCGAATTATATATTATATTAGAAAACGTATCATGTTAATACTATTTTAATGCCAAGTAGGCTCACGTTAGTGGAGCGTATGTGTGTACGAATTACCAATTATAAATCCCGCATTCACACTGCCTTTTCGCTTAATTTATGTGACTTAAGCATACAATCTTTTTATTTTTCTATTATACAAAATAATTGGTAAAATAGATAAGAAAATAAAATGCGAAAACATATGATATGCTTCATGGTCATTTCCTTAAAACTAGTCCGTATACATGAATAAATAGTACTTCATTCTTCGTTCTCTCTTGCCGTTTTGAGTCCAACCATTTCCCAACTCAAAAACAAAATATGTACCAAAACAAGTATTCCTAACTCTAACCTGGAAATAAATGTTTTAAAGTTAAAAAAAAACGGGAAATAAACTATACAAGAGTCATCATCGCTTAGTTTAGCTAATTAAGTATACACTTAGACTTTAAAGACAACTAAGCTTACGTACAAATTAAAGTAATAGACCTCATATTCTTATTGTCCACATCTCAGTCCTCACGTCTTAGGTACGAGTCCCTTTCTCAAAATTTGGCTTGAGAAAGGATAAGTTACTTAATTTTTGAACGGTCCTCTCACGCATGTCTTCAGAGCTTGGACCGTTTTGTGAATAGATGCTTTGTTTTGTTTCCCGAGCTTCCGAACCTTCTCCTTCTTTGTATCATATATAATCTCATTTCTCAGGCCTAGAGAAATCTTAGATCCAATCCGTCAAACTTTTTTATTTCGAATTTCCCTAATCCACGTATAACGAATGAGTCGTCTAAACAGGTTATGGGTGAGTCACACCAAAAAAAAAGGTTATGGGTGATTTATGTGAAAACTGATACAAGGTTATCCGAGTGATTTTAGAAATTCCGTCACTACATTGAAGGGCTACTAC
>KE155773.1:0-16730 GCA_000411075.1 Sisymbrium irio | reverse complement strand
CGGCTGGCAATTTGGTTTCTCCGCCGAGGATGAACCTGGACTCGCGGGTTTGGCCAGTACCGATCCTCTCGCTGCACCATGTTAACGATCGGAAAATCAGCCAACAAGTCTTCGTGCCACGCCAAATCCAAGAACTCTCGTTCGATCTCTGTCTTGAGTCCTTCTAGTCTAGTCTTGAAATTTTTCCCCGAAGAAAACTCTATCAGTCCGTCAAAATACGAGCTTTTGAAATTTAGCCCGATGCACATTACATGTCCCGGGTGCAAAGTGAACCATCATCGAGCACAAGAACTTCGGCCTGAGCAAATGCACTTCTGTTCGACCCATTCGACTCTTCTTGATCATTTGGACGTGAAAGAACACGTTTGGGTCGAGAGAAAAGGTCTTCAGGTCGTGGAGTTAGTCGTAGGCTTGAATTTCCATCCGCCGGGTTGAATTTGTACATGGCCGTACAGTCGGGTCGAGCGGTACGATAGGATGACTCAGCTTCATGGTGCACCGACCTTTTGAATTGACCAAACTCGATTCCTCCTGGAACGTTCAACTCGTCTGGTCCCTCAGTTCAGTCCATCTGGTCCTGATTCCTCCTTTGCCCCAGTGGATCAGTCCGTGCCCCATCATCCGTGCTGTTGGATGTACTGTCCGAGCGATGTCCTTGATTTTGGCCCGAGCTGCTACCTAGGTTCCTATCAACTTGTCATGCCCGCCTCTCACTATACCTAGGCGTCATGTAATCACATTGCCTTACACCACACGAAACACTTAAAAGGTCAATGCAATTATTATTCCTAAGGATCAAATCCAAAAGTCTTACAAAACTGTTTTAAAACCAGAGTAAACGCAAAATCATAACTTAACCAAGTCTTAAACCAAACAAATAAAGAAACTCCCAAAACCCTAAAACGAGCACCATACCAGACACTACACCTGCACTTCCTCCAACTCATCTGAAAAGGGATAAAAGGAGAGGTGAGCATGCCAACAATGCTCAGCGAGAATAGTTAAGATCAACACCCATCAAACAACACACATCATAGCACAAGTATCTAGCTAAACCATCTAGTAAGGCAATAACAAACAACAAAGACCGCAGCACACCCTGCGCCGGTGTCCCAACGTAACTGCACCCACCAGCGTCAGTGAACAGCATGATCTACGCCCACCGATGGAAATCAAGTGGCCACACCCACTGTCCATCCTCCTTCAGACGCGCACGAGCTTGCCCCAGCTCCAGGCATGAACCACGCACCCCGACCATGGTCCAACAAACAACAGTGTAACACTCAGAAAATACCTCCATCTCAATGTCACACCAACACACAGGCCTACAGCCTTAACCTACCTCAAACTTACCCCAAACCACACATGCCATAATCCCACACAACGCAAATACCCGCAAACATTCATCAAACACCAAACAGTTCATTTCAGGCTTAGCAACCATCACAATATATATGTATATATATAGTTTAATATAGATATATATAGCAAATAGCCTACATGTATGCTTATAGATACACATATGTATGAATGACTCTCTAGACACTCCTACCATGAGATGTAGTGTAAGAAGTGAATAAGATCCTAACCACCCTCACCTTGCTTAGATATGACGAAAAGAAGAGAAGAGATGGATAGATCGGCTCCCTTTCACTCCACACCCTTTGGATCTCCAAAACAAGAGTTGGTTTCCATCCCAAACTCAAGATAAGAGATCTAGAATATAAGAAAAGACAAAGGGGATTCACAGAAATAGATTTAGGGTTTCCGTACCCTTACTGGTGGCTGAATCTAAAGCAAAAAGAGAAAAAGACTCCAGAAAACGCCTAGATGGAACAGAAACTCCCTGAGATCTTTTCTCCGGTGGCTACTCTACAGGATTCTGGTGACCGGCGACTGCTCTTCTTTGGCTGACGGCTGCTGGCTCTCCAGACGGCTGCTGACTCTCCAGACGGATAGAACTTCGCCTTTCTTTGCTTTTGTGCAGAAATGATTAAGAGTTACCTTTTTTTTATAGGAAAAGAAAGAGAAAAACCCTAGATTTTTCTTTACTTGGACCTGAACATTACTGATCGGCTCCTCGTTTTTTACATAGGCTGAGCCCAGAATATGACAGGGATGGCCTCGCCTTCAGAATGTCCAACGCCGGCCAAGAACCTCGCTGTCACTAGCGCATTTATTGGATGCATCTTCTCAAAAAAATTATCGACAAGAAGAGATTAAAGAATAATTTATGCCTGTGATTCGCATATCTGGTCTTTTTATTGTTTTTTCCCGTTGACTAATCAACCTATGTACCGTACAAATAACCAGAAATTTTTTTTTTGAGGAATTTATAACTAGTCCCCAAAGATTATCGAAAATTAAGCTGTGGAAACAGCTGAATCTTGAACGAATCTTTTTCATACTTTTTTCCTTTTCTTTTACTGTCGATTTTAAGTTCTTCATGCTCATACCACTTACGTTCAACAATATCCAACACGATGACGTCCGAGGCTGGCGAGCCATCTTCCACCTCGCTTTCGTGGATGCTCAACATGCATGGAGATGAAGATGCCGTCAATGGTGGGGATGATTAACCACCTAATATATAATACAGATACCATGACACAGGCCAACAACATAGATCGATCCCCTGACGATGGGTTCTCATCTATTGAACTGCTCCACGGCAGCCTCTTTACGTACTATTACGTAGTAACATCCATTTTGTATAGGGTGAAATATTTATATTTATTTAGAATAATTCATTATAAATATATATTTTCAATTAAGAAAAATTAAAACTTGTTTTTTTTAAAGTTATAGATTTTTTTATAAAATATTTAGATTATAATTAGATAATATACATTGTTTTAGTTTGATGTGTTTATGATTCAAAATCAATAAATTTTCATAGAGTATAATGTAAAATAGTTTATTTTAAATAATAATGATAACTTAATTGATATTTTTTTATTAATGCTATTATAAAATAAGTTAAATTATCTAATTTAAATTTAATTTAATGATGGTTTGACAATATATGAAAAAAAAATCTGAATAAAAAGTAATAAATATATTTTGTAAATAAATAAAATATAATTTGATATAATTTTGAATAATAAATTACTTCAGTAATATTTTATATTTTTTTGTTTGATGAATTTTTAAAAATAGGAGGTTATGATTGGTTATATTTAAATGATGCTTAAAAATAATTATAAAAATATAGAATAACTCATAGAAAGTGGAATGTATGTTTTTTTAGTTTGATACAATTAATATAGAATGCATTTTTATAATATAAGATATAGGATATTTAAAGAATTTAATTTTATAATAAGTTCATATCTTTATATGCAAAAAAAAAATTGTTTAACTATGCGTCTTTAGTATTTTTAAATTCAGTAATTCATTAAATATTAATGGAAGTTTCTAGTGTAAAAAATAAAAATGTATAATTAACAAGGTTTTTGATATAATGAAATAAATGTTATTTTATGATATATTTGATGTATATATAACTATAGAAATATTGTATTAATTACTGAGTGAAATACATTATAATTACTATAATAATTTAAATTTAACTATATAATAAATCTATAAATGTACGTGGTGATGATATATTAGCAGTAAGACATGAAGATAAGGCGTAAGGATTTGGTGATATATATGGTACATGAAAATAAATAAATAAGTACAAAGTTTTATGAGTAATTGAAAAGAATGAGTGTGAACGCGCATTTTATAATTGGTGGTGCACATCCATTTCACAAAGTGTGAACGCGTAATTTATAATGCGGCTATGTCATATGTACTTGCAACGAGACGAAAGGTATTCTCTTGTATACTAGGGAAATTTGGGAAGATAAACATTACCATGGAGGTTGAGCCCACATAGTCTCTTTTATCTTTAGGGTTTATGAGATACTTTACACGTCTCTTTAGCTAGGGAAATGTTATACAGATAACACTAACACTAGTACAATTGAATGATTAAAAGCTGATGTCTAGATCCATAAAAAAAATTTGTAATGCCATGTAACTCTGAAGCAATCGGAATGATAAAACGTTAAGGAAAAACATGAATTGATCAATTAAAGTTTTATGTTAAGACTTTCGATGAAATAGCTTTTGATTTGCTTAGTTGTGACTCCTCATCCATGCTTACTTTTACTGATTTTTAGACGTTAATCTGGCTTAACTTCTTCGATTTTTCAAAATTTCCTATCATAATTATTAGATTCTAAGTAGCTAAAATGCCAACCAATTTATTGATTTACTTCCATGTTTTTATTCTTCTTATATTTGCCATAAAATTAAGAGAGAATGACTTGGAATAAGACTAAAAAACTGAAAAAATACTAAAAGAGTATACTCAAAAACAAGTTTATTAGAATAGGATACAAAAATTGTCAAAAGACAAATAAACCAAATAGATGAATAATAATAACAAGTTTTCCATTTAAGATTAAATAATAAAGAGAAATTGCACTATCTAACACAACATAAATGCACTTTTGTCACGACTAAAATAGTTCTCTCAAATGAGTAACTTGATACTTAAAAATGCAGTTGGAATTTATGAATCTTCTAACTAAAATTTATGAATCTTCTAACTAAAGGCTTGCACATGCTTTGGATGAACCATCCTTCGTGTCAAATGTTTTTTTTTTTCAATTCAACACAAAGTCAAATTTTAAATAGTTTTAGGATAAACTCGTTTTTAAGAAAAATCTCTAATAACATAATAAAATAAATATGTGACCACATCAATATAAAAATCTGCCACAAGAAATTTGTTGCCAAAACAAAACCTATTCTAATAAAAATTAAATTTTTGTCTCATAGAATACAAAAAATCGGTCAAATAAATTAAATATGTCAGAAATTAAAAACCTATCATATCAACTAAATATGTAAAGAAAATTTCAGATGTAGCATAAATCTGTCAAAAATATTAAATCTGTTGTAACTACTCATAGACTTTTTTAAAAAATTCTCATCAAAATAAATATGTCGTTCATTCCATATTTTTTGATAAATCTGTTACTGAAAATATATATGTTACCTCATGTGACAGGTTTTTAAGAAAACTCTATTATTTCATGTAAATTTATGACAGTGTTTGTATAAATTTGTCATTTGTTCATAAATCTCCTACTTCATGTAGCAGATTTAATTTATAAATCTTTGTGAAAAATCTGTCACTCCAAAAAAATCTGTCGCATTTAAAAAATCTCTTACCAAAGCCTCCGTTTTTTGTGTGGCAATTTTGTATTTTTTTAATTTTTCAATGAGGTGGAGAAAAAAAAGTAATGAAATTAATTTTTATTAATTTTTTCCTATCAAAGTTTAAAAGGTTAATTTTGCCATTTAATTTTGATCTGTAATTAAAATAAAATTAGATTTAATCTAGTAATTAACATCAATTTTAAACCTATTTTAGTTTTTCCCCTAAAATTAATCGTTTTAAGCTTCACATTGTTTAAATAATTTATAATACCTATTTTTTTAATTAGATTAAGACTCGCATGATACAAATGTTTGATCTCTAGTTTCTTTAAATGAATAAGAACCCGTATTTTTGTGCCATACAAATTATTTTGTGCCATAGTCAGTTTTTAGCTATTTCACTTATTTCTATTTTATAATTTTTTTTTATATATTTTTTATAATTTATGTTTTAGAGTTTGTTTGATTTTTATTTTTCTCTTACCTTTATTTGTATATTTTGTAACATTTATTTTTCTTACTTTTTTATTTTTTATTTTATTTCTCTTACTTTACCTATTGTTTTATATTTCTAGTCTTAACTTTAAAACTTATTTTCAAATTTTCACTTAATTTTATTTATTTCTATTTTTCTTTTATATTAACTTTTGTATATGAAAATTTTAAATTTTGCATACTTTTATGATATTTTTTTATTTTCATATTTTATTATTCTTCTATTTTATTATATCAATTTTAAAAAATCATTATTTATTATTATTTCTTTTTAAAAATTGATAATTACTTTAGAATTTAAGGTGGGTGTGTAGAGGGACCTTAGCCATAGAGGATACGATGACCCATATTAAGTTTGACTCCAGTACATCACATTGCTTTGTGCATCAGTATATGATTGAGTTTGGTGAATTTCAGAATGAGGTAAGATAAATTAAAAATCGAAAGAAATTTAGAGTTTTGGGAGAGAAAAAATTGAGGTATGAATGAGAAGAATTTGGGTTATGGGTATATGTTTGATTGATTATATGTACTATTTTAGCTAATATAATTTGTGGGTGTTTGAAAATTCAAGTAGGTAGGGTGAATTTATAGGTGATACTAATTTTAGTGTCACCTATAATGGGAACTTTAAAATTATTGATGGAGTACTTCAATACGCTGGAGGACAAATTTATATATTTGAAACTGTTCTTCAAGCTTTGTTTAGTGGGTTAATAGCAGCCAATATTGATTTGTTTGGGCAAAAGATATGGTATAATCTACCTTCTGAAGAACCAAAACATCTGAAGATTTTGACTGATGTATCACCCAACTTTGAGAATATGTGTAAAGTTGTGCTATCAACAGAGGGTTGTTGAAATTTACATGAAGTAATGATTATATAATGAATCAGAGGAAGCTGGAAACACATGCGTTGATGATAGAGTTGATAATACTGTGAATCAGACTGCACGCATTGAAGAAATTGTATCTTTGTTTGTTGATGAAGAGGAGGAGAATGAAGCTGATCGACATAATCCACCTATTTCTGACTGTGAAGAAGAGCAGACTGAGATAGCAACTTTAGTACATTATTTTATGAATGATCATATGCTATTAAAATTGAACATTACATAAAGCCAAATAGAGTTCAAGCATAAACCATGATTGTTACAAAAGAAAGCTGAAAACTTAGATGCCAAGTCTAACCTTAATACATAGGTCAATAATCTACATAAACGCCAAGACAATCAAACTACTTTGGTAAGTGGGGTCGGATGGTGAGTTTTGTGAGAATCCGGTGGTAAAGGAATTTGAGAATGTATTCTAGTTAATTATTGAACAAACGATCACCAGTAAATTGTATGTTTACTGGAAAAATAAATGAGGGAAAATTTTAAACACGAAAAAGTTGATATTCATCTTATTATGAGTTAGGCTAAAACTTGGCATAATGAAGATAAACACATGATATCTCATGTGAGTTAATAAAGTTACTACTAATTTTTAATAGCTGCTTCCATAATTATAAAGTCCTAAATACGATTTTTTATCAAAAGGCTAAGAACCTAATCTTATATAATATAGAAGAGTTCTCTCTATTTTGTGCTCTGAAATGGTGCCATGTTTCAAGCTTCCATACTGTAAAATAATGTTTTCTCTTCTTGGTTGGGACTAATGCACGAGACTTTCAAAATTGAAGTCTACATCCCATTACGAAGAAACAGAAAAATATAATTGATATAATAATAAAACCAATAAAAAATATGTGGGAGTCTTGCTTTTGTTTCTTCTAACTCTCAAAACACTAACGTTAGGAACAGACAACTCATATCATAAAAAGCGACAAATATTAGAAAAAGATATACTTTAAAAATATATATATTTAGTAACATATATGCCAATGTTTTATTTAAAATTTTATATTAATTTATTTTGTAATTGATTTGAAAATTTTGAAAAGATCAAAGTTGTAAACTATGCTTTACAATTGCAATTTTATGTTTTTACATCATTTTTGCTCTTTATGTGATAATGATATTAATATACCCTATAATTTTTTAATCAAATATATTTTTGCCATAAGTTTCTAATAAAAGTAATAAACGTGTTTGTTTTTATTCTTATGTTTAAAAGTATAATCAGTCATTAACATGAATTTTAATGAAACTTTTCTTGTTTTTAACATCTCTAATTGATAAATAAATGAATGATTAATTAATAAATTGAAAATAAACTATTAAGTTCAAATTTAAATATTAAAAAAGAATAATTCATGTCTCAGTCATATTCAAATTTATTTTGAAAAAACAAATATTCATTTAACATACTTTTATATATTTTAGAATTAAGAATGCGAGATTTTATTTTATTATTTGTAAAATTTTTTACTAAATTAAAAGAATATATATGTATATATAAAAGTGAAATAAGATAAAAAATTAATTATTAGTTGTATTGACTATAAATGAAAGAAACAAATCAAAATTAATATATGTTTATAAATAAAATATTATATATTAAATTATAGAAAATTAAAATCACAGAGTCAGTTTCTCTTGAGCCTGAATTAGCTCATATAGAAATTTTCCCCCAAAACCATTGAGGGTCACCTAACCAAATCATGGTAGGATAGTGCCATTTTTTTTATTAAAACTTAATAAATATTTTGTCATTTTGGTTAGTGGAGGAAACATGTTCGTTACAAAATATTTTAATTGCTGATCTAGACGTAAATTGAGAGTTTCTTTTAGTGGTATGAAATAACATTATTCTATTATAATTTTTATGAGAATAATTACGAGAATTTTATTTTTTAAATTAAAAATAAAAATAAAAATTTAAATCTGAGAAAAAAGAATATTTATCGTAATGCAAGTAAATCTAGTCAAATGTAGATTTCATAGAACAACTAAAATGATGCAGGGATATATTTCCACAAAGCAGATAATATTTTCGATTGTTGTTTATGTAATCTTTCTCATAATTTTCATATTATAATAAATCTGCATTAAAAAATACTATAATAAATATATTTATAAGTTTATCTCTTTAATCTTTAAAAATCGCATTCTCGAAAAATTGAACTCCAGATTCCGTAACTTGACTGTTTCATATTTCTTCACTTTGTTATTACCTTTCTGTTCAATTACAAATTTCTCCCAATAATTCTTGACTGGACCTAGTTTTATGGATCAAATTTATTCCTTAACACATACTAACGGTATAAAAATAAGAACAAGAAATATGTCCACTACAATGAAAAACAATACAAATAAATGAAATAATACGTTTAAGAACAAAATATAACTATATATATATATATAATTCTATGTAAATATGTACAGTAAAATCGCAGTTACATGAATTTTATTAAAAAAATTTAGTAAATGAAAAAACATAGCATCTCAATCGTTCATACCATTGAGTTCTCATGTCTTGTCATTAGGTTTATAGGCTGGTATATCCTATCCAACAGTCGAAACATTAACCGAAATGTTCAAAAGTCATGATATACTGATTATGTAATCACCATGTAATTGTTTGCTTTCACTCACATGGTACCGTAAATGACTTTCCGATATATCATACATCTTTTAACTAATCCAACTCATCCAAAAATATAAATGCACTTTAATGATGTAAATAATCAAACTAATTCTTTTAATCTTTTCATATATAAATGTTTATATACCAAAAGTTGAGATGCTGTAGAAAATTTTAAAAACACAAAAAATGCCAGTATTCATCTAATTAAAATTTGGAAAAATATATATATATAAACACATGATATCTCATGTGAGTTAATAATTTTACGAATTTTTGATATCCACTTTTATAATTAAAGGCTAAATTACGATTTTCAAAAAAGGCTAAGAGCTTGATTTTAAAAAGGTTAAATGCCATCGGTTTTCTTTTTTGTTGTTATTAATACTTGTTAAATCTTTTGTCATTTTGGTTAGTTGAGGAAACATGTTCCTTACAAATATTCTAGTTACTCATCTAGTGACAGCTGTTCTTGTCAGTCGTTTGAAAAATTATGAGTCTATTACAAACTTTTGAGAATAACTACATGGATAGTTTTTCTACTTGCACCATATTAGAGATTTTTTTTTCTGTACTCACACATTAGAGATTTCTTTATAAAAAAGTCTTTACTAATCTGTAGAAATTGTATTCTTTAAGTGTTGAATCCTAAATTATTTTTTCTTGAACATTTCATAAGTGAGTTCTAGATTTTTGGTACAGACACATTAACTGACTAGTAGCAGAAACACGGGAAAAAATTCTCACCACCATCACGGCTTATTCAGCTTCTTGATAAAAGAGTTCAAAACCGACTAAGTACTACAAGAGATACAGACAAGATCACTAACGGATAGCTTGGAGTTATGGTTTAGTCTTCTGCCATAATCACAACCATCCCTATTTTATCTTGTAATCTAATATATATACTGAGTAACGTGCAAATGTAAAACACTTTTTTGTTTAAAATTTAACAGTCAGTTTAAAAAAAATTGACTATTGACTTTTTAATAACCATTGCGCTAGAACATTTTTACGTCCGCTGATTTTTTAACCAACCACTTAATGTAAATAAATATTTTTTTTAAAATATCTTATTATATCACTTGTATTATCAAATGGTCGATAGCTAAAAAAGACGTGTAAGATATTGAATAAATTCAAAATAAATAAATACAGACCGTGTGGGATCCGTGTTAAGGTTTATTATTAAATGCTTGGTTTAGCCATGGTACCTCATACTATTTTTTATAAATATAATTTCCCTTTTCTTTTTGGTGTGTAAAGTATCTCACAGGTCAGAAACCCTAAAAGAAAAAGAGACCGTGTCGTATATATTTCAAGGTTTTTATTCCTAGGTCTCCATATGGTAACTCGGACTGTTTCTTTTTTTTTTTGTATGAAGAATTTAAATATTATATACATAATATTTTATGTACAAAAAATATTTATTTTTCGCTCAGTGCAGGGTATAATCTAGTTATATATATACTCGGACTGTTTCTTGTCGAATAGCAACTACATAATTAATTAATAGGCACTAAATTATCTACTTGATTGACTGAAAAAATTAGAGAAAACATCATACAGAACCTTTGTATGCACTAACAACTTTTATTTTATTGATGAAATAGTTATGCAGTGATAGAAATATTTGAAAGTTCAACTTCTATCATTTTATTAATCACTGTTCATATGATATTTTTCTTATAAGTCACTAACTATTAATTTATGTAAATATACCACATAAACTTATAAAAGTATGAGAAACATGTTAAATTAAATAGAATTTTTATCCTGTTTTTATATTTCGAATCTTTTTACAAGTTGAAACCATAAACTTTAATATTCTAAATTTCAAATACTAAACTTTAACTATTAAACCCTAAATTATAAATCTTAAACCTAAATAAGAGATTGATGAACCCAAACAGATTATTGTACAGTAGATAAATTATAAATATTAAATCTTAAACCATAAATTCTAAATTTGAAAATTAAACAGTAAAACCAAAATATAGGATTGATCCAACAAATTAGTGTACGATACATATAAGAGATATATATCATGATAAAACTATAAATCCTAAGCTACAACATCAAACTGTAAACTAGAAATACTAAACCTTAAACCATAAACATTATATTTTAGTCATGGATTGGTTAAAGCCAAATTAATGAATACATAAATTATCTACAAAAAGTATGATAAAAGTGACCTATAAACTATATTAGGAGAATATAATTAAACACAATATCTTAACTACGAAATAAATTAATCATGTAAACATTAGTTATCTAACAATTTTTTCTATAAACATTAAACATATTTGTTTATATAGAAACTTACATGAGATAACTTTGAAATTAATTAGTATTTCTTCTTAGAATACATTATAATTTTTTTTATCTTTCGTTATGTTTTATCTTTTAGATTACACTCTTTGAAATTTCTTGATTCATTAAAAACGTTAAGATCGATAAGAAACTAATTATTGTTAATAATACATTAATTGTATAAACAATACAAACTCAACTAGCACTATATTATTATTTTTTTATAAAAAGTGTTAAGTTTTATATATTTTTTTGTTGAAATTTTATACTTATTTATCAACAAAAAGGAAATAGTTCACAAACTCATGGTCTTCAAACATTGTATACCAACAGAGCTACGGAGATTGAAAACACAAAATAAATGAGTTCTCAAACTCTGTCTACACGAGGGAAGATAGTAAAAACAGAGCAAATGCAGGTGTCCAATACTATGTCCTTGATCAAAGAGGGAGATGAGCAGCTTCATTCCATCATCGAAGGAGCTTCTCATATGAGAAAGGATGCTGTTTTTTTTTTTTTTTTAAAGATAAGGGTTTAGTCCAAAAGATAAGGGCTAAACGCAATTATCCGTCAAATGTGGATTAAAAATGCAAGTTGTTCTAATATATTCCATATAACTTGTTTCATCAGCAAATTGTCCAGGAAAAAAAAACAATATATCACGATTCCTCTTAAATTAGTTTTAAAAGTACATATGAACTGGCAGGCCATGTTATTTTAATGCTAAGTACACATGTTAGTTGGGATGTTCACACTAGTACTATTCGTTCGTTCACACTACACCGTTTTTGTACTTCTTAATTCTTTAGAGATGTTTAGACACCCATATTCTTGTTGGCTTATCAATTAGGATTCATTCATCAATCACTGTAACTTGCATGTTCGCAAATATTAAAAAGGAATAAACTGACAATGTCATAACTGTTATATTATTCCCGAAAACAAAAGGGAGATGCAAAATTACTTTCAGGCACTGTTGATAAACTTTTCCGTCCAACAGCTATATCTAAAACCAAAATTAAGTAAATAGATATAAACAAAATTTAGTTATGATATTTGTATAATATATATTATATTACCTTTATGTTTTCACGCGCATGAAACTATTCATATTAATACAATTAGTAATTATACATGTAGTAAATAGAATACTATCTCCCAACTCAACTCATTTATTATTAACTATATTTTTTTTTCTTAAACATTTGAAAATATAAACATAATTTGTTACAAAATGTATAAATATTTGTCGGACTGATATTTTGGCACACCAAATATTGATAATAGAATTGCATGTTACGTTTGAGTTGATCTCATATGCAGCAATATAACCATATATATTATAACTATAATGACCATAACTTCAATGCATAGTGTGTATAGTAGTTACTGCATAAGAAATTATAGGATTGGACTAATGATGTACAAATACAACTTTTGGTAATCATATGGATAACTACTTCAAATTTTATATTTCACATTCGTTTTTTCATCCTACCTAATTAGGTTTACACTATTCAAACATGCAGCCAGTTGTTAATAAGTCTATATATCCTATATAGAGTTGTTATGCGATTTTCATATATATTAATATGTCAAAATATGTGTTATTTTTAAATAAAATTTTCAAATGTAATCATCTTTATATCGCAGAGTAATGTCATGTATACCACATATCCTTCTTTTATTTTCACATGAGATAGTGTTGTGTCATAGTTATGGTCAAAATCTAAATAACAGTTGACTATAATTTTATATGTAAAAATTCCAATAACTAGCAATGTTTGATGTCATTTCTATCTCTATTTACAATCGAGACAGAGCGTGTGTGTCTATGTGAGGGTAATACCAAACTTTTCATGTGGTGCCATGGTTAGTTTGTTAATTTTTTTCCCTTATAGCTATTTTCTTAATTTTAAATTTTGATTATTTAATAAAAAAAACCTTCAATCAACACCTTATTCACCAATATAAATTACTTAATATTTGTTTTCACGACTTCTCCATCAAATACGTATTCCGCAATTGGAAGCCAATTTAACCATTTCTTCTAGTACTTATATATGTAACACAAGCCCTACACTTAATCAATGAATGTAACATTTTTCGTGAAGCAATTAGGAATGATGGGTAGTATGTACTATGTAGTTCGATATGCGAATTCCAGGAACGCTAGCTATCTGACCAACACGTATATGTTGATTGACCTGGAAACATAAATTATCTCAATGACTCTTAGCTGACTAGGAACATCAATTATCTCAACGGCATTAGAGAACTACTCAATAGAACTAATAAAACAAAGAAAACATTGTTATATAACGAAAAATCTTTAGGGAAACTATAACGACTGTCCTACTTTTCGGACATAATTTGCTCAACTAACAACTCCAAAAAGGTGTTTCATTATCTAACCTTTTGTATACATACAAAGTCTATTACACCCTTCATATTTTTCATAATGGCATTTCCTAAAGATTTGTTATTCTGACACTTATTATTTCATCACACTAGTCCGATCTCATTTCTCTTTCTTCTCGTTCAATGTTTTCTCCATAGCCCACATAATGCTTTCTCTCCGCATTAATGTTCATTACCTTTATCCAGAACCATCAATTCTTCATCTCTTTCAAAAATTCATATTCCCTTACGACTACGTACGGTCATTCCAGATACGTCACCTATATTTTTATAGGTGTCAACATGTACTCGTTTATATTAACATATCAATGTTTACATCAATATCATAAAATTTTATAAGAATATGAATATTTTGTTTGGATCAACTGTATTACTAATCATTTTGGGTTCACAAACCCTTAAGGTTTAGGGTTTAGATAGTGGGGTTTAAAGTTTTGATTTTAGGGTTTGGGGTTTAGGGTTTAGGGTTTAGAGTTTACGATTTAGGGTTTAGGGTTTACTAGTCAGTTTGGTTCACTAGTCATTAGGGTTTAAGATTTAGAGTTTAGGATTTAAAGTTTAAGGTTTACTAGTCAGTTTGGGTTCACTAGTCATTAGGGTTTAGGGTTTAGATTTTGGTATTTAGGGTTTACATTTAGGGTTTAGAGTTTAGGGTTTACTAGTCAATTCTTCATCTCTTTCGAAAATTCATATTCTCTTACGACTACGTACGGTCATTCCAGGTACATCACCTATATTTTTATAGGTGTCAATATGTACTCGTTTATATTAACATATCAATGTTTACATCAATATCATGAAAATTTATAAGAATTTGGGTATTTTGTTTGGGTCAACTGTATTACTAATCAGTTTGGGTTCACAAACCCTTAAGGTTTAGAGTTTAAATATTGGGGTTTAGAGTTTCGATTTTAGGGTTTGGGGTTTAGGGTTTAGGGTTTGAAGTTTATGATTTAGGGTTTAGGGTTTACTTGTCAGTTTGGGTTCACTAGTCATTAGGGTTTAGGGTTTAGAGTTTAGGATTTAGGGTTAGGGTTGACTAGTCATTAGGGTTTAGGGTTTAGATTTTAGTATTTAGGGTTTACATTTTAGGGTTTACGGTTTAGGGTTTACTAGTCAGTTTGGGTTCACTAGTCCTTAGATTTTAGGGTTTAGATTTTGGTATTTAGAGTTTAGGGTTTAAATTTTAGGAGGTTTAGGGTTTAGGGTTTATGGTTTACTTTTCAGTTTGGGTTGACTAGTCATTAGGATTTAGGGTTTAGATTTTGGTGTTTAGGGTTTAGATTTTAGGGTTTAGGGTTTACTAGTCAGTTTGGGTTCACTAGTCATTAGGGTTTAAGCTTTAGATTTTTGTATTGAAGATTTAATTTTAGGGTTTAAGGTTTAGGATTTAGGGTTTAGTGTTTAGGGTTCACTTGTCCTTAGGGTTTAGGGTTAGATTTTGGTATTCATGATTTAATTTTAAGGTTTAGATTTTGGAGTTTAGGATTTATATTATAATTTTAATAGTGCTATTATATCTGGTTATTTTGAATGACTGTCACTTCTGTATCATTGTTAGTTATATGTACAACAAAATCCATAAACTATTTTATGTATAGTTATATAACCGGGAACATTTGGTAACACCGATGCAATTGTATATAGTTACAAAGATAATAAGTTACATACTAAAGTTATTTATAATTCTCTTCGGCTCATCTTATCTTATTATCAAGTTTACTTTTTTCTAACACACCGAAATATGCTATATTTTTCCCGAGCATAATCTCCCCTCAAAATACCATCACGTGCATTGTGTCTTCTCTATGGGCGTAGTCTTTGTAAATAAAGTTAATAGATTTGAGTTAGTCTTAATGGTGAAAAGGGTAATATGGTCACAAAGGGTTAGTTTCTTTGTCAACTTTTCAAAGGGGTTAGTGAGTGCAATTGACTCGGTCAGATGGGTTAGTCAACCAAGAGCCCCAAATCTTTATCCCCGACTTACATCACATCATGTTGGTGTGAAAATAAATAGGAAAAATATATACCAAAATTCAAGAATATGAAAAGAGTAGATAACAAGTGCTACATTTACGATTTTTTAGATAGCTGTATCTGACTGATGACAGCTCGTTTATGAATTGCTACAATTTTTTTTTGAAATAAACCAAATATGTGATCGGACAATCCAATATTAGAGAAAACTACCACTTGATCTTCCAATTAGAATTAGCTGATTGATCGAGCAGCTGTAATCAAAGTGGTGATCGTTTCAGGGGATGATCAATCAATCATGATTCTGCTTAGCCTATTCATTTATATGGTTTTGAGACACTTAAAGGCAAAACAGCATTAGTAAAAGAACTAAAACTAATGTTAATTCTTATTAGTGGGTTGCTTCCTATACCTAGCACTTCTTTTTAAAGTTGTTTAACTAAATTCTGTTTAAGCCTGAAATGGATCAATAAAAAAGTTCATTCTAATATATGTTGTTTTATAGTGAAATCATTTCCATTCCGACTCCAAAGCACCACCTTTTTTTTTTCGAAAGAAATGTTAAATTCAAAAAAAAATGGTCTGTGTTACATTTACATGCTACTGAAGATGGATTTCATCTTAAAAGAGTGCTGATAAGTAAAGAGCTAATTTTCTGAAAGAATCAAACATGAATGCTAAACCAGAGAATCAAGCTATCTTGGAACTTCTTGTCCTCTGTTCTAGCTGTGTTAAGACGGTTCCTAACTGTCTTGTCGATGATTCTGATCAGC
>KE155772.1:53008-68150 GCA_000411075.1 Sisymbrium irio | reverse complement strand
GCTACTGCAGTTTACCTAATCAATAGATCACCCTCTTCAGCTATTGCTTTTAATATCCCAGAAGAACTATGGACTTCAGCAGTACCCGACCTATCAGGACTCAGAAGATTCAGGTGTTTAGCATACATTCACTCTCATGATGACAAGTTAAATATGAGGGCTAAAAGAGGAGTGTTTACTGGACACCCAGGAGTAAATGGTTTTAAATTTTGGAGGATCTCTAGGAAAATCATGTATACCGAAGCTCCGGTATCCATCAAGATTCTAGCGACCTTAAAGTTGTTGATGTCGAGTTTATCACCAGCGAATCATCATGAGGTTGGCTAAGCCCTTCGGCACCACTTTCCTCAAATATGATCGGGTATTATTCTATCATGGTTCCAGTAGGGGTTGTCTCTTCATCGCCATGTCTTTGGTATGCTTTTATGGAGGCGACAGTGTCATTGGGGCGATCACAGGTGCATCTGCATCTTTTTCGATTGCTCCGAGATTTTCTATCATCACTGAACTTCCAAGCTCTCCGGCCAGAAACTTGGCCGTGGATCTTCTTTCCATGGTATGGCAATTTTCGGTCGAATGGCCGATCGTTTGATGGAAATCGCAGAATGCCTTTCCTTCGAAGTTAAAAGTTCGACTCCACGTGTTCCATTGTCCTTTTCCTGCTACTGAAGGGGGCCTTTCTCCGCTTACCTGATAGTTATGTGATCCTCCAGAGCTTAGCTCTTCGTGTTGCAAATATTTACTGCTCCTTCTACTACGCCTTTCGCCTGGCACGTTCGTTGATTGAAGCGTGGTTTTGACTGTCAATTTCATAGGCTGGAATTTTTTTGCCAGAATTTTCATCTCCTCTTCGTGGATGACGAAACTCGAAGCGCGGTGCAGAGCGTCCTGGATGGTAAATGGTGGGCTTAAGGTGATCTCCTCTCGAAATTGAGATTCGAACCACAAAGACTTCCGCAGAGCATTGATTGCGTCTTTGTCGCTCACCCTGTCGATCTCGGACACCACGACTTTAAACCTTTCGATGAAGTCTCAAAGGCTTTCAGTCTCTCCCTGGGAGAGTATCCACAGATCCGCGTCAGATGTCTTCCGGTTCATGAACATCGAGTACTGTTTCAAGAACACGGTGGACAGCTGATCAAAGTTATTGATCGAGTCTCTTTCAAGACGTGAGAACCATAATAGCGCTCCCTCCTTGAGGTGTTTGACGAAAAAGAGACAGAAACCAGCATCTCTTTCCTCTTCTTTGAACTTGGCTCATCCCATAACGATCTGCAATGTCGTCATGTGGGCCTTCGGGTCGGTCAAACCACTAAAGTACTGGATTTTCAATTTCCCTGGATCAGAGAGCCTTACACTCGTGATCCGGGAAGTAAACGGGATCTTCTGCGTTTCCTCCAAGACTCTATCAATCTCTGGGACGTGGCTGATATGTTGGTGGACTTGCGATTGCACCTGCTTCATCTTCTTTGCTGTCTGGTTGAGCTGGTCTAGGAGTTCCTCCATCTCGCTCCTCTGAATTAGATCGGGTAACTTTCGTTTCTGCTGGGCCGCTTTCCTCTGTTCTTCTGCATTTTCTTATTGCTCCACGAGGAGAATGTTCTCCTCCTCTTCAGTTAGCTCCCTTACTTCTTCTTCATCTATTTCGCCTTCGCCTTCACCGGTATCAGCTCGATCTCCGCTTTCGTCTCCGACTTCGGTCACCTCAGCCAGCAGACCGCTTGTGGTTCAGATGAGGTGGCCCCATCCGGTTGAATCTCGCACCCAAGGGATTATCGTCTCCAGTGGTTGCTCCCTCAGGAGTTGGTGAGAAGCTGAGGCGTCTCCTGCCCAGTCGTGCACCCCTTATCGGCGGTGCCTTCCCTTGCGTGCTTTCTTCTCGGATCACCTCGAGCTCTTTGGTCATCGAGCTATTGAGTTTCTCCTGCTCTGTCTGGCGCTTCAAAAGAGTGGCCAGCATCATCTTCAGCATCGTCTTCAGCTTCGTTATTTTAGCCGCCGCTTCTTCCTGGGCAGTTCTTCCTCCAATGTGGTCTTCGGCTCCTGTCTTTTTTTCTGCTCTAGACATTGCCTCTCTCGGTTCCTCTTATCTTTAAGGTGTTAGATATTTTTCGTCCCCACAGATGGCGTCAAACTGTGAGAGTCGAAAGTCGCACAATCAAAACTTATAAAAATAAGGGCGCAAAAATCTGTTTAAACAGGAACTCAATGACCAAGCTTGCAAATATTTGTTTTTATATTTTTTTTCCGAAAATACAAAGGGAATTCGTAAAAGCTTTTAAAGTCTTATAGTACGAGCTTAAGTATTAAGAATGGAATGGCTAAAACCTATTACATGATATCATATATATACTGGACATCTTGGGGGTGCTGAGAGAAGCTGCTACCGATGTGGGACTTCAACAAACTCCTTATTTCGCCGACTTAGATATTTTAATGGGCTTTGCCCGGTCCGTCGTCCAACTCTTTCAGCACGCCGCCGTTTAGTCTTTCCTGACCCAGATCCTGTTCGTCCAGTTTGATTTAAGTAACTTATGATCGTCAATTCGCTTTGGTTCAATTTCTTTGATTTATAAACAGTACATGAATAGTGTTCCGAAAGGGAAAATACATAAATGATCGGAAAAGTTGCTGGCTTTGTCTAGACTTGTTCTGGAAGCATGCAACGGATCATGATCGTCGTTTAAGGTTGAGTTTTGATGTTTTAAAGAGTTGTGGTCGCCATTCACTCCAAGGAAAAAAATGGCGACCATGTTTTCGAATTTTGGATCTTAATGGTCGCCATTTTTCTCCCTTAGAGAAAACGGCAACCAGAACTTGTATTTAAGTTGTTGAGCTAAGGAAGAAGAAAGGAGCCTTGAGAAAGGAGGTGAACACCGGGTCACCAAATTTTATGTTGTTCTTTGTTTTTTGTTTTTTTGTCAAAGTTCTTTGTTTATTTTGACTTCAAGTTCTGAGTGATAGAGAGAGAATCAAATCGAGTAGAATTAGTTTCTCACACGACATTTGGAAACTGTAATATTTTCTCTTGATACGTAAACAAGTGACTTTAAATCATGTATGCAAGAGAGCGAGAAATAACGGAGACATGGAGATCGAATACCCCTCACAGGCTAGAGTTGTGAAGATAATCAAAATATATATGATAGAAATCGTATATCAACACTCCCAACAAGAGGTGACTCAATTACGAGGATTGTTTAATTGTGTGGTTTCTTTACACGAACCATGCCTGAGGCAAGTGGAAGATGCAAACTATTGTTGAGGAAAAATAAATGTTTTCAACAAATTTAACTTTTTAAAATTGATTATTTTAAATATTATCGGGTGTAGTGGGTTTATAAATAAGAAATAAAGCACGTCAATTTCAAGCATCTAAGTTTCTCATAATCATGAAAAGGAATTCCTTAATGAAACTCTTCGCCACCCTATCACTCTTCTCTTTCACTTCTCTTCTCTTTGGTAATATAAAAATTATATTTAGTTGTCATTGCAACTGAATTTTTTAAATCCATGTGATTAAGTTTGTAACTTAAATGACAATATTTTTTTTGCATATCCTTCTTTTTTGGCAGGAGAAATCAAGGGACTTGAAAGTGCAAAACAAAATCATGACGGTCGAAATAGGTTGTTTGTGTTCGGAGATTCTTATGTCGATACAGGAAACACATTGAAGAATTAGACGGCATGGTTGTTCCCTTACGGTATCACTTTCCCCGGTAAACCCTCAGACCGTTTCTCCGACGGCCACCTCTCCACCGATTTTCTAGGTACCTATGTATCCATTAATATTTTTGCCTTTCGGAGCCTAACACTAAAACGTAATCTTTATATGGAAAAAAAAAATTTTGACAGTTGAGGATTCCAGTGTTACTGAGGAAATCCCTTGACGTCTTATGAAAACATAGTGAAAGTTTCAAAGTAAATATATTTTGTAGGTTTTGAATATTATTACATATCTATCCTAGCCTCTTAGTGTTCTTCCCATGCATATATTTTCTTATAAGTTCAACATCGTATATGTTGAATTATATACAATATATGGTAAATTATTGACAGAACAGGATTTCATATTCATATTTTAAAATTCATTAATGTGTTAATTTGTCAGCTCATTGATATTCCTTCTTTGTATTGAAACACGCTTTTTTCTATAAATGGATATATAGCAAAAAATCCTAAGGATAAAGTTACCCGTTACCTACACCAAGCAAGGTGAGGTGGATAGGGAACGGTTACTATATGGAATGAATTTTGCGTACGGAGGAACTGGAGTGTTCGACACTGTTGTTAGCTACCCTAACATGACTATTCAGATCAATCTCTTCGAGCAACTCCTCGGCAATGTCTACTCTCTATCTGACCTTTCTTTTTCCGTCGCTCTCGTTAATGTTACTGGCAACGACTACCTTAATTTCCTTTGTCAAAAGAATCCCATTTTTGTAAGCAAAACACCAACTTTTAATACTATATTTTTGTTCCTTTATCAGGAAAAAGTTATCTAATCATATTAATAAAAAGTATTGAAAATATAAATTATATATATATATCTATCTATTTTGCGTTTAAATTTGTATTGTGTTTAGAAACAATGACTTCATAATTAAACAATGATGATAAGATTAGATTATATTCTGAAATACTATTTAATTTTGTGTAAAAGTTTATGAAATATCTATTATAAATTAATAGGGAGTTTTTAAAAACAATATTATTTGTTATGTTCGTAATTTCATATCATTTGTCACTTAGGTATATATATATATGTATACATTGATATATGGCTTTAATAAGCTTTTAATTTATTGGTCTAAAATTGATTCACTGAAAACATTTCTTATGTATACAGCTCCCATTATTCATCAACCAAGTTGTGAATCAAATCGAGGTGAATCTAAGGCGAATCCACACCTTGGGAGTGGAGAGAATAGCAATAGCATCATTGACACCGATTGGATCCACCCCTAAATTCGCCAATCGCACTTCTGAAAGCATTGTAAACTTGCTAGCAGCACTTCACAACACCTTGTTGCAGAATGTAGTGACCAAGCTCAACAAAGAGACCAATCCTTCAACTTTTGCTATCTTAGACTACTACAATGCCTTCTCGACTGTCTTCAACAACAAAGGAGAAATTCCAGATAACACTTTTTGTGTTATACAAGAAGTATGGGTCTTTGGTCAATAATATTTTTGGGGCACGAACAAGAACATGGTATATTAGTCTCCTCTCCACTGGAACTTGTCATACTCCCCCGAAGTTTAAATCTTGATCTTACATATATATATATAAACAGTATAACCAAAGGTTTGTACTATCGGTTTATGGAAATGCAGGGATTCCAAAGTTTGATACACCGTTCAACGAGTGTGTGAAGAATTATACCCCATGTGATGATCCCAAGTCTGCTTTCTTCTGGGATGGAATTCATCCTACCCAAGAAGGATGGAAATCCGTTTACACGGTTTTAGCAAAAAATATCACCGCAGCTTTGACTAGACCATAAAATTACTTATCCGTATCGAAATATTGAAATGTATTCGAATTTTAAGTTGGTATCCCTCAGTGTTTTTAAAGTACTTTCTTCGTGCATAAATGTTTGCAAAGGTTTCGTGTATTGTGTGGTATCTCTCTGTCTGAACCATCATTGTGTATTGTTGTGTGTTAACGAATAAAGACCTTGGCTAATAAAAATATAATAAAATTTGTGCAGTTATAATATCTTCTGTTTTTAATGGTTTTAGAAACATATTATTAGCTTTTAGTTCTGTAATCTACATATAGGTATCGTTAAGAGTTGTATATATGCATTTGTCTATATGTTACATTCAGAGCTTTTTGAAGCAATTTTGAGATTGAGCTGATAAAATTGAACATCTTCTCTTGTTTCCATTTGATTAAGTATTGATATGATAGCTTCATCAGTAAACCTTACATATTACAAAACTCATTTAAATATCTACTATAAAGTTCCATTAAATTCTTCTCTAAATATTTCATAAATCATGAGAGTAACTTAGTAAAAATATACCATTTCATGCTAAACATGTAGCTTTCATGCTAAAGATATATACCATTTCAAGCTAATAATGTAGATTTAGTCCCAGAAAATTATGGATAACTTCGCTTTATAGATCCATTCACAACTTTTATCGACTATATATAAACTACAAATATATATACTCAACTACTTAATCACTGATCAATTTAAAATGATATATCTAAAATCACTAGACGCACGTTTGCTTTGATATCTTGACCATTTCAGACGTCAAATAATAGGAAACAACGAAATTATATGTCACATTCTGGACCCAATCCAATTGATAAAAGAAGTGTAGACCCATGAAACTTTGGTCTATGTAGTGAATGATCTATGGTTTTCTTTTTATTTTTCTATAAAAGGTAAGCACTCCTTAATATTTTTCCCACAAAGGAAAAGTAGAACGAAACCCTATCCGTCTACAGAGCTAGCAGCCGTCAGCCAAGGGAAAGCAACCGTCAGTCACATGAATCCTGTAGAACAGCAACCAGAGAGAAGATTTCAAAAAGTTTTTGTCCTCTCTAGGCGTTTTCTGAAATCTTCCTCTCTTTTTGTTTTGGATCCAGTCATTAGTAAGGGTAAGGAAAGCTTAGATCCTTTTGTGTGAATCTTCTTTGTCTCTTTTTTTCTTTTAGATCTCATACCTTGAGTTTGGGATGGAAATCAACTGTTATTTTGTAGATCCAAAAGGTGTAGAGTGATGGGCAACATATGTACTCTTTTCTTCTTCTTTTTCGTCAGATCTAAGTCGATGTGAGGGTGGTTAGGCTCTTCTTCACTTATTACATTGCATATCATAGTAGGAGTGTCTAGAGAGTCATTCATACCTATGGGTATCTATAAATATATATGTAGGCTGGTTCAATATATATATATATATATATTAAACTATATATATATGTATGTTGCTGATGGATGATGTGAGAGACACACCTAATTATATGTTTAGGGTTGTTAAGCCTGAAAATGAATTGTTTGGTGTTTGAGGAATGTTTGCGGGTGTTTGCGTTGTCTGGTATTATGGTATGTGTGGTTTAGGGTAAGTTTGAGGTAGGTTAAGGCTGTAGGTCTGTGTGTTGGTGTGACATTGAGACGGAGCTACTTTCCGGGTGTTACGCTGTTGTTTGTTGGACCATGGTGCGGGGTGCGTGGTTCATGAATGGAGCTGGGGCAAACTCGTTCGCGTCTGAAGGAGGACGGACAGTGGGTGTGGCCACTTCTTTTCCACTGAGGGGCATAGATCATGCTGTTCAGCCAACACTGTTCACCAACGCTGCTGGGTGCGGTTACATTGAGACACCGGTGCAGGGTGTGCTGCGGTCTTTGTTATTCACTATTGTTTTATTGGATGGTCTAACTAGATATTTATGATATGATGTGTCTTGTTTGATGGGTGTTGATATTAACTCCTCTCCCTGAGCATTGTTGATATGCTGACCTCTCCTATTATCCCTTTTACAAGTGAGTTCGAGGAAGTGCAGGAGTAGTGCCTGGTCTGGTGTTGGTTTTAGAGATTTGAGAGTTCATTTTATTGTTTTGGTTTAAGACTTGGTTATTTATTCGCTTTGCGTATAATCTGGCTTTAAAACAGTTTTGTAAGACTTTTTGATTCGATCCTTGGAAATAAGAATTGCATTGGCCTTTTTAAGTGTTTTGTGTGGTGGAAGGCAATGTGATTACATTGCGTCTAGGTTAAGTAAGAAGCAGGCTTGACAAGTGGTATCAGAGCCTAGGTTAGAGCCACTGATCCTAATCCGGGGGGGCTGTAGTGTGGGGAATCGGTTTTTCTCTCGGTTTTGGATTTAAGATCTCCAAAAGATTGAAAATATATTTTTGGGATTCTAAGAAGATTTTTTTCGGATTTTGAAGATATTTTCGGATTTCTAAGATATTTGTTGAAAAAAAAACGGGTTTTCAAAAGTAGATTTCTATACCACACTCTTCACTTTCGCAACATATTTCCCCTTTAGTTGTTTGCAGGAAGGTTTATATAAAAGTTGTTTTTAGGATGCCACCAAAGAGAGGTCAAGGGTTCCTCGGAAGAGGAAGAAGTGAAACAACACGTGTGGTCCGAGAAGTAAGCCTGACAGATTCCGTTGGAAGTGTGAGTGGTGCTCGCACCAATTCGAGGGGTACCAGCTCAACTTGGGGAGGTCATCAGGATGTTCCAGTTACAATAGAAGGTGTGGAATTAAAAGGAAACCTAGTGGAAATGAAGTTGAACCACTATAAGGTGATCCTAAGGATGGATTGGTTCAAAACCCACAATGCAGTGGTAGATTGCCCGAAGGCGCGCGTCTATAATCCAATGGAAGAAGGGAGGTTGACCTATCAAGGGATAGTGAGACGCATAGGACTTTATATCACCTCGATGATGCAAGCGGAGCTGTTGCTGGAAATGAGAGCATGATTTGCATCTAAGGGTGGTGTTGAATAAGTTGTGGGAGCAGAAGCTCTTCGCAATGTCAAGTAAGTGTAGCTTTTGGCAGCGGGAGATTGCATTCTTGGGTCATGTTGTGTCCGGAGATGGAGTAGCTGTAGACCCGGAGAAGATTGCCGCTATTACCAACTTAGCTAGGCCGGGAGTGCTACTGAGGCCCGTATTTTCCTTGGGTTGGCAGGATACTACAAGAAGATTGTGAAAGTATTTTCAAGTACGGCTAAGCCTATGAGTGTATTAACGGAAAATGATGCAAAGTTTGTATGGTCAGAAATTTGTTCTAAGAGTTTCGTAAGGCTGAAGGAATAGTTGACCCAGACACCAGTATTGGTACTACAAAGGCTAGGTATACCATATGTGGTTTATACGGACGCATATGGGACGGGACTAGGATGTGTGCTTATGCAAGATAGTCAAGTGGTTGCTTATCCGTCAAGGTAATTGAGACCGCATGAAGTGAATTACCCGACACATAATTTGAAGTTAGAAGCAATTGTTTTTGCGTTTATGATCTGGAGTTCATACTTGTATGGGGAGAAGGTACAAATGTTTACAGATCATAAAAGTCTGAAGTATATCTTCACTCAGGGAGATCTTAATCTGAGGTTGCGCAGATGGATATAGTTACTAGCGGACTACAACTTGGACATTCTCTATCATCCGGGAAGAGTAAACCAAGTTGTTGATGCCCTCAGTAGACGTAAGGTCGACGTCTCAGAGTCAAAAGAGGTGTAGGAGCTGGTTGCCACTTTGGCTAGTTTGCATCTTTCTGCTACTACTGTGAAAGAGAGGACAGCTGGTTTGGATGCCTTGGACCATGCAGACTTATTGTAGAGGATCAGTAAGACTCACCAAGAAAATGACACATTAAAGAAACTGACTGAGACAGAGTTGTTGGTTATCGCACAGCAGCAAATAAGACTTATCTGTTTAAGAATAGAATGTGTGTGCCCAACAAGAAAAATCTGAAGGACAAGATTTTACGTCAGTCACATAACCCTGAGTTCTCTATTTATCCGGGTAGTACTAAGATGTATCAGGACCTGAAGCGGTACTACCATTGGGAAGGGATGAAGTGCGATGTTGTTACTTAGACTTCACAGTGTCAGCCTTATTAGATGGTTAAGGCTGAGAGACAGGTACATAGTGGGATACTGCAAGAGTTATCATTACCTGATTGGAACTGGGATATGGTGACAATGGACTTTGTTACTAGATTACCAAAGACAGCCGTAAATAAGGACGCAATTTGGATGATTGTGGACATACTCACCAAATCTGCACATTTCCTGGTCATTAAGAAAACGGATGGGGCAGATCAGTCAGCTCAGAAGTATCTGTAAGTAGTGGTATGGTTGAATGAAGTGTTTGTAAGCATCATATCAGACAGTGATCCCAAGTTTATCTCAGGGTTTTGCAAGCATTTCAGAAAGCATTGGGCACGAAGGTACAACTTAGCACGGATTATCATCCAAAAACCAATGGACAGTCTGTACGGATGATACAAACGCTTGAGGACATGTTAAGAGCTTGTGTACTTGACTGGGAAGGAAAGTGGGGACAGTTTCTACCATTGGCAGAGTTTACGTACAACAACAGTTATCATTCGAGTATTGAGATTTCTCCATATGAGGCTCTATCTGGGCAACCTTGTCGAACCCCACTATGTTAGACCGAAGTGGGGGAGATACAAACTTTAGAGCCAGAAAACAAACCATAGAGCAAGTGGAATGGCTTAAGTCTAAGCTAAAAGAGGCTCATGACCGAGATAGGAGTTATGCTGACCAAAGGAGGAAAGCATTGGAGGTTTCACTACGGGAGGAGGTCTATCTAAAAATGAGGACCTATCGAGGAACTGTAGAGTACTGCAAGTTGAAGAAGCTGAAGCCAAGATTTTTGGGGCCATACCAGATCATTGATAGGATATGAGCAGTAGCTTACCGGCTAGAGCTACCGCAGGATTTGTCAGATATCCACAATTTGTTTCATGTGTCAGTTCTGAGGAAGGTAATCCGACAGAGGATGTCAACCACAACTTATCAGCTCAGAGCAAACTTGTTGCTATCTCAGAGCCTAAGGACTTGGATGTCCGGGCAAAAGAACCAGGATGGTCCGTGTGTGCTCGGAAAGAGATGGAATCCGTGAGGAAACTTTGGAAACATAGGTTCATATGAAGTCAGACTACCTATAGTTGTTTCCTAGTGTCAAAGCATCCCAGGAGCCTGAGATTAATTTGGGGGCAAATTCCCGTGTAGTGGGGGAGAGTTGTCACATCCCCGGCCCAGCCCAATTGATGAAAGAAATGCAGGCCCATAAAGCTTTGGCCCACATAGAGAATCACTTAGGGTTTTCCCTTTCTTCTCCCATAAAAGGGAGGCAGCCCTTATTCTTTTCTCCATAAAAGAAAAGTTGAGTGAAGCTCTACCCGTGTTGAGAGCCAGCAGCCGTCAGCCAAGGGAGAGCAGCCGCCGGTATCCGAAATCCTGCAGAGCAGCCACCAGAGAGAAGATCTCAGAGAGTTTTCGTTTCCTCTAGGCGTTTTCTAGAATCTTCCTCTCTTTTCGTTTTGAATACAGCCATAAGTAAGGGTAAGGAAACCCTAGATCCTTTTTTGTGAATCTTCTTTGTCTCTTTTTTTATTCTAGATCTCATACCTTGTTGTAGATCCAAAAGGTGTAGAGTGAAGGGCAACATATATACTCTTTTCTTCTTCTTTTTTGTCAGATCTAAGTCGAGGTGAAGGTGGTTAGGGTCTTCTTGTCTTCTTACATTGCATCTCATGGTAAGAGTGTTTAGAGAGTCCTTCATACCTATGTGTATCTATAAGCATACATGTAGGTTGGTTAAATATATATATATATATATAACTACATATATTTATGTATATTGCTAATGGATGATGTGAGAGACACACCTAGTTATATATTTAGGGTTGCTAAGCCTGAAAATGAACTGTTTGGTGTTTGAGGAATATTTTCGGGTGTGTGCGTTGTCATGGGTTATGGTATGTGTGGTTTGGGGTAAGTTTGAGGTAGGTTAAGGCTGTAAGCCTGTGTGTTGGTATGAGATGAATGTCTTTTTCGGGTGTTACATTGTTGTTTGTTGGACCATAGTTCGGGGTGCATGATTCATGCATGGAGCTGGGGTAAGCTCGTGCGCATCTGAAGGAGGACGGACAATGGGTGTGGCCACTTGATTTTCACTGGTGGGCGTACTTCGTGCTGTTCACCGACGCTGGTGGGTGTGGTTACATTGAGACACCTGCGCAGGGTGTGCTGCGGTCTTTGTTGTTTTCTATTGTTTTACTGGATGGTATAGCTAGATATTTGTGCTATGATGTGTGTTGTTTGATGGGTGTTGATCTTAACATCTCTCGCTGAGCATTGTTGATATGCTCACCTCTCCTATTATCCCTTTTTCAGGTGAGTTCAAGGAAGTATAAGAGTAGTGGATAGGGGATTTGGAAGTTTATTTTGTTTTCTTGGTTTAAGACTTGGTTATTTATTCGCTTTGCGTATACTCTAGTTGTAAAACGGTTTTGTACAACTTTTTGATCCGATCCGATCCTTGGAAATATTAATTGCATTGGCTTTTTTAAGTGTTTTGTGTGGTGGAAGGCAATGGGATTATATGATGTTTAGGTTAAATAAGAGGCAGAGATAACATTATATCTGAACCTTAATCACAATATTGTGGCAACCCAACCGGAGAGTTCCAAGAAGAAGAACATGAACTAGAGTCTACTGAGTATTGCATGTGAGATTCGACTTTATCGAGTACTTTTCTCCAAGAAAGACTTTTAAAGTGCCAAGTTTGGATAAGTCTGGATTTTTCAAACGCTTTTGTTCATGAATATCAAACCGAATAATATCAGAGTTCATAACTTTAATTTGTTTCAAACGGTGATAACAGTTAAGTCATGCAAGAATGAAACAATCCTAACGAAGGTATATTGATGCAAGACTTGAACAACGACCAGAAAGTTAAAACTTCAAAAAGTGAATTTTCGGGTTTTGCAACTTCAGATGTGTAACACGAGGAGTACAATCACGAATCAATGACTTTAATACAGATATAAAACCAGGTGGTGGAAAAAAATTTCGGGTTTTTCGAATTTCTTCTTATATATGATTATATATGTACTAACATGTATGATGAAATATCAAACACATGTATATTCTCCAATGGCAAGTAACGTGTGACATCAACTGAAAGTGATATAATACTTAGATATTTTAAAATGTCCAAGTATCAACGCCTCCTATATGGTTCTGAGTCTAATGGCAGTTATGCATTTATTTATGAGTATATAATATTGACGTCAAAGTAAATATTTGGATTTAAGAAATTTACAATTTAAGTGAAGAATACTTTCCAAAGACAATAATTGTAGTAGACAAACAACAGTTTTGGCATTAATGGTTTTAAAAGCTAGGGAATATATGTTTAATTAATGGAGTAAGATATGTCATGAACGTAATAAGATATGAATAATATATTGACCACAATTGTTTTCTCTATCCATAATGATGAGCCATAAACCATTTCGAATGTCGAATTGCCCAATCTCGTCATACTTTTCAAGCTTTTTGGTACGTTTGGTGTTTTATAGCTTGTCCAAATCAATCAGAGGAAGAAGAGGAGATGTTCTTTTGCTTCATCAACATTCCACTGCTGAGCTGAAATTATAATCTAAGGGGAAATCAAAAGTTAAAATCATTTACATTTATTGAGTTATTTTGTTAAGCCTTTATTCAACTTTATAATATTTTAATAGCAACAACGTATGGTGGAATCTCTTTCGTGTTTAAACAAACATGTCACTGGGACTACTCTTTTGTTTCATTTCTTACTAAACGGATCTCTTTGTTTTATAACAACATTAACTAAATGTTATCAAGGAGACATTAGCTGAAATCAGTTTCTCAAACCAGAGTTGTTGACATTGTCGAATTTTGTTACAATTTAGTTGAATTTGTTTTGGAATTTAACAATCTCTAACGTGGTCTAAAATTTTATAAAGTGTGATATTATTACAAAATTTGTGTTAAAGACAAGGTACCTAATGTCTTCTCTGTTAGAGGTGCTTACATAAATTTTGAAAGGATTAAATATGTGCTAGATATAAACAAGCTTGTAAGATTTATAAATTTGGAGACTAGGACAAGCAATAAGTAAATAGGACACGGGACATTTTGTGACACCCCGGCCCGAAGCCCAAATGAAATTTGGTCAAATCCGAATAGGTAACCCTATGGTCTCCGCCTTTAGTTTCTTATAAAAGGGATGGTACCCCTTCATTTCTCCAGCAGTCTAAAAACTCAGCAAAGCCCTGGAGAAATCCCCAGCCACCTTCAACCACCAATTCTAACCAGCCACCGAGGAAGAGTCGTCGTTCAGTAATACCCTAGCCGACCGTCGTGGATTCTGCTGCGTGTAATCAGATCTGTCAGTAAGGTAAACCTCCAGTCAGATTTCTCTTCTTCTCCTTCTTCTCTAGATCCTTGAACCACTGGGTGTGGTATATCTGATCCCTAGTTCCCTCTCTCTTCTGTTAGTGGCTATGAGAGTGCAGATCTGTGTTGGTGTGGTCATCTCTTTCTTCCTTTTTTCCTAGATCCGGTTGTGTTGTCATGAAAAGCTAAGGTGAGGACGGGTTGTGGACTTCTTTACAATCTACAGAATTTTCTGGCATGATTCATATGATAGGATCAGCTTAAGTTATTGGAGAATGTAGATCTAGTTGTTGATTTGTGTTGATGTGAGAAAAGCACCTAAAAATTATGTTAGGATGATGTTAAACTGAAACTGATTGTTTGATGTGTGAATGATGAATGTGGAGATTGTGATGATGTCCCAAGAGGGGATATTTGATTGAGTAAGCATGTGACGAGCTGTGTATAGGCGGAATGCCTTCGTCGTTGGGTGTGACGGACCCTGGCGCTAGAGAGGGTGGACAGTGGCAAAAGGCCGCTTAAGACCATGGGGTGTATGGGCGACTTGCACCGGTACACGAGTGGGTAAAGGGCAGTTGACACCGGTACACGAGTGGTTAGAGTAGAAGAGTCTAGGGGTCTTGTTTGATACCTGAGTGCCTCTTTTAGGGTGATGTCTCTAGGTGGTTATACCTATGTTTTGTGCTTGTTGATTGTGTGCTTGAGAAGTGTCAATGGGTCTCCAAGACCTACTCTCACTGGGTAATCCGATTACTCAATCCTCCTTCTTGCAGGTAACGAGCAGTTGCAGGAGTAGAAGTACTAGTGTGGTACCAGATTTTGGGGAGACAATGGGTGTTCTTTTATGTTTCCTTAAGCTCTCTTTTAAAACTGAAGTTAAATTATTTTGGATTTCATTTGGTATTTTTAAACGGTTTGTAAGACATTTGGATTTGGGAGTTTATGAAAGGAATTGGATTTGGAAATGTGTGTTGATAAGATTGGTATGAGAATCTTGGAGGACCGGCTGTGACAATTTGGTATCAAAGCGGAGGTTAAACCTAAACGGTTCTGTCCCGGAAGGTAGTTCTTAAAAGGTTTTCAATATTTTATGAAATGGGATTTTCTATAAGATTAGAGTTAAGGCACCACCAGGACTGATACTTCTTAAACCTCTTGAGCAGGTGGTTTCTTCTTCTTTTAGTTAGTAGGTTCTCTTTTAA
>KE155772.1:10710-22502 GCA_000411075.1 Sisymbrium irio | reverse complement strand
CGGCAGATTTTAGTGAGGAATATGGTGCCGAGCCGGTCGATGATCTGGACGATCACTGTCTGGCTCGGCCGAGACCAGATCAGCATTTCACGCCGAGTCGGTCGTCTCCTCCGATGGTTATCGTCCGGTTTGGCATCTTCATTTTTCCCCTGTAGGATTGCTTTGTCGAAAAGTTTGGTTTATGATACCAAAAGCTCGGAGAATTGCGACTTTTATTTGTTTATCGAAAAATCATACGAAAAATTATTTTTGGTTTACTTTTCTTGAAGTTATCGAGAAAAATAGTTTAAGTTAAACTATTTATCAGAATATTGTTCTTTTTCGAAAATACTAAAATATGGAAACTTTTTCGATATTTAAATATTTTAGCCTTTAATTCCGGAAATGTGAGTTTCGACTCCAAAAATTACCATTAGAATCAAAGGTTTGCAAATACATAAAGAGAGAAGACAGAAGAAAACATACATGTTTTATGGAAAAATATGCCTAGAAAATAAAAGAAAGACTAAAAGTTATAGATAGTCAAACAAAACCCTTCATTCTACACGGTTTGGTCAAAGTAACCATTCGCATACTGTTCAGGTTCATCTGGCCTAAGGAACACGGCACTGATAAGAGTCTAGCCAGGAATGGAATTTTGGCACTTCAGATCGGTTGATAAGCTTGGAACGAAGGCTCCAAAGTGATGGATCGCTGGGTCGCACTGAGGTTGCGGATGATCCTCAGATATTCTCGGCCTTATGGTCTCTTGATATAACGCTTAAGAACAACCAAAAGGAGTTTGCTGACTGAAGTAACCCTTTAAGCAACATAAAAGTTGAAGAAGAACAAGCAACATAAAAGTTGAAGAAGAACAACCAAAAGGAGTTTGCTGACTGAAGTAACCCTTTAAGCAACATAAAAGTTGAAGAAGAACAAGAGAAAATTCTCTGAATAAAATTTATGTTGTGAAAGTACAAGTGTTTTTACCTTTTATACTTTGCTTTTACAGCTTACCTGGAAAGAAGTAAAATGGACTCTTCGGCTACTAATGAGGTTGGTCCAAAAATGAAATTATAGGAAAGAGATAAAAATGTGCAAAATATCAGTTGGATCAAATTGAGCACTTTTTCCTTCTTTGCGTGAAAATGCTTTGGTTGGTCTATAAGCTTTGGTCGTTAAGCCGGTCGAATAAAATGTGACCAAGACGGTCGCATTTCATACGCGCAGGTCAATTTTATGTCCTTTGGTCGATGGTCAGGCGAATAAAATGTTCCCGAGTCAAACATAAAGTTTTGGCTTGGCGAACTCCACGCACAAGATGCATGTTCTGGGTAACTCCTGATCAGTCCAGTCAGATCGAGCTATCACACTTTCAATTGTCAATCCTCTCACAGGAAAAGGAAAAAGATCAAGTGGAGAGAGTCAATTGAAACCATATACGATTTCAAAAGGATGCTGAATGCATTTAATGGTTTTAAGCAAATTCCACATGAGCTAAACTTTCTCAAGTCCTAAGGTTCTTTTTAACCATGGTTCTAAGCAAGGTTGAGAGTGTCCCATTGACCACTTCAGTCAGCCCATCAGTCTGAGGATGGCAGGTTGTTGAGAAAAGGAACTGGGTTCCTAACTTAGACATAAGTGTTTTCCCAAAGAAACTAAGGAACTTAGCATCTATATTTGTCACAATTATCCTAGGCATTCCATGCATCCTAACAACTTGTCTAAAGAACAAATCAGCCACATGCACAGAATCATCAGACTCATGACAAGGTATAAAATGGACCATCTTAGAGAACCTATCTACCACAACAATGATGGAATCTTTTCCGGTTTTAGATCTAGGAAACCCTAAGACAAAGTCCATTGACAAGTCAGTCCATGGATGAGATGAGATAGGCAGAGGAGTGTATAAACCTTGGGGTTGGGCTTTGGACTTGGCCTTATTGCAAGTAACAAAGCGGCTATATATCATTTTCATGTCCTTGAGTAAGCTAGGCCAGAAGATCTCATCCTGCAAGACCTTGTCTGTTTTCCTCACACCAAAGTGTCCCATCAAACCTCCACCATGTGCCTCCCTAACAAATATTTCTTTAAGGGAAAACCAGGGATCACACAAACGGTTATCAGGAAACAAAAATCCATCAACTCTATAATATTTTACAAATGCTGACCTTGAGCTTTTAAGAAAGGGTTCTTTGAAATTAGAATCAGAAGCATCAGGTCCTTCATAAATTCAAACCCAATAAGCTTAGTTTCCAGAGTTGAGAGAAGGGCGGCATACCTGTGTAACAAGGCATCAGCAACAACATTTTCCTTGCTATGTTTGTACTTGATGACATATGGAAATGTCTCAGTGAACTCTACCCAACGGGCATGTCTTTTGTTGAGCATCTGCTGCCTTTGAGGTGCTTGAGAGACTTGTGATCTGTGTGGATCACAAAATCTTTAGGCCAAAGGTAATGCTGCCAAGTCTGAAGCGCACAGACCAAGGCATATAGCTCCTTGTCATATGTAGGATAGTTCAATGTTGCTCCACCAAGTTTTTTTCTGAAGAAAGCAATTGGTCTTCTCTTCTGGATAAGTGCAGCTCCAAAACCTACACCAGAAGCATCACACTCAATTTGAAATGTATTTAAGAAATCAGGCAAAGCTAATAGAGGTGCATTCCTAAAGTTCTCCTTTAATGTCTGGAATGTAATCTCTTGAGCCGCTCCCATATAACCCAGTTTCCTTCTTGATCACCTCAGTCCTGGGCGCTGAAGTCCTTGCAAACCTACTATAGAATCCTGTCAGACAATGGAAGCTCCTGATTTCTCCAACCGTCTTTGGGCTAGGCCACTCACGGATGGCCTCCGCTTTTTCTTCATCCACCTTATTTCCTCCTTCACTCACAAATAAATTCTAAAAAGACAAGGTTATCTGTTCCAAAAGTACATATTTCAGGTTGACCAAACGCAAATACTGAACATGCTCCTGTAAAGACTTGCCAAACATCAGTAACACATTATTTATTAGCCTCATAAAGGTACTAGGAGCATTAGTCAACCCAAATGTTATCACAAGCCACTCATATAACCCATGCTTAGTCTTAAAGGCTGTTTTCCACTCATCCCCTTCTTTCATCCTAGTCTGATGATATCCACTCTTAAGGTCTATTTTTGAAAAGAAACAAGACCCATAAATCTCATCAAAGATGTCATCTAACCTAGGAATGAATGGGCAATACTTTACCGTGATGTTATTGATGGCCCGACAGTCAATACACATGTGCCAGCTACCATCCTTCTTTTGTACCAAGAGCACAGGAACAGCACACAGACTCATGTTTTCCCTTATGTACCATTTCTCCATCAGATATCCAAGTTGCCTTTTCTGCTCCTTAGTCTCCACGAGATTAGTCCTATCAGCAAGCCTGTTAGGCAAGGAAGCTCTTGGGACAAAATTAATCTGGTGTTCAATCCCACGGATTGGAGGAAGGTCTTGTGGATCATCTGGAAAGACATCCTCAAACTCCTGCAAATTCTCTTAAGCTCACTCGGAACATCTGGTGCAATGTCAGAGGACTACATCAGTGTTCTTTATAAACAAAAAGAATAAGGGAATGTTGAGAGTGTAAGGATTTCTTAACCTGATGTTGCTTGAGATAGAAGTTAGCTTTCTTTGGCTTGGTCACCTCTTTCTTTTCTTGGTCACGTTTCCTTTGAGTTGAACCTGGTCTTGATGGACCTCCAAAGGTGAAAATGGAGCCAATTTGATCTTCTTGCCCTTGTGCTCAAACGAATGAAGATCTGGGAAACCATAATGAACAGCAGGTTTATCAAACTGCCAAGATCTTCAAGACAAGATATGGCTAGCATCCATTAGAAAAATATGACGAAGAATCTCATCCTCATAGCGGCCAATAGATAAGGGAACCAATACTTTCTCCTGTTGGGCCAAAACATGTTCTCCTCCTGAGAGTCAACACTTGATCATACTAATTAATAACATAGCCATCACATTCTGAAGCTGCTAACCTAACCTAACTCAGGAAAGTTGTGGCATTCAAAAACCAATTCAATCTTTCTTTCTCATTCTAAATAAACATCAGGATCGTTTTTGCCTAAGAAAGTAGAAATTTTCAGTTTCAGACCAGTAGGGTTATCATCCCCACGCTCAACTCTCCTAGTAAAAGGATCGACACTACATTGATCTCGGTTTTGATTATCTTTCCTATGTCTGGTGATGGTCGGATCTCATCAGAGAATTCCTCCTCCAGGTTAACATCATTCATCATTCACCTTCTCCTTGGCCGAGCTCTCCTAAGTGCAGTCCTAGTCTGGTTCGGTTTGGCATCTTACATCTCGTCCAGCCTTGAATTAATCTGTTCTTAACCTGTATTCATCAAACGAAACATAGTGTTATTCAAAGCTATCATCTGAATGCTAGAAAATCCAGCAAAAGAATTCTCAGCTTCATCTCCATCATATTCTGCCATTGTGGTTTGCGATTTTCGTGAAAAATACTTAACGAACGGTCAGAAAAAATAACTTTTCACTCTTGGTGTTTGGCTCCTCACCCACACAGCTCACTTTTTTTTTTCTTAAAGATTCACTCAAGAAAAGAACTTCTCCACAAGTTCTAAAAAAACAAAACCGTCAAGCTTCCAAGGCAACCCCGAACAACAAAACCCAAGAAAATGAATATATATTTTGTGTCTGGATTTCGCCGTAACCAACTAAGAACTGGGTTACAACTCAGTTCAGTTCATTGGGTTCAATTGATCTGATTATATATACATATATACGGTTTTCTTTCATTTTTTTAAAATATCACAAACTTACAAAATCCAGAGTAAGACTCCGAACACACTAGAGTGGCCCGAAATCTAGAAGTAAGAAAAGAAAAAGATAAAGAAGATGGATATTTTGAGAAAAGAAGTTGAAAAGACAAGAGAAGAAAATCTTGCCAAAAGTGGCTCTGATACCACGTTGAGCCACGAATGGACTTTTGGCACTTCAGATCGGTTGGCTATGCTTAGAATGAAGGCTCAAGTGTGATGAATCTCTGGGTCGCACAGAGGTTGTGAATGGTCCTCAGATATTACCGGCCTTATGGTCTCTTGATATGACGCACAAGAACAACCAAAAGCAGTTTGCTGATTGAATAACACTTTAAGCAACAGTAAAAGTTCAAGAAGAATAAGAGAAAATTATCTGAAAAATACTTAGAATAAAAGTTCAAGAAGAACAAGTGTTTTTTACCTTTTATACTTTAGTTTTTTTTTATTAGCTAGAAAAAAATAGAATGGACTCTTCAGCTCCTAATGAGGTTGGTCTGAAAATAAAACTACAGGAAAGAGATAAAAACGTGCAAAATATCAGTCGCACCAAAATTGACCCTTGAGCTCATTTCCCTTCCTTGCATGAAAATGTCTTGGTCGGTCCACAACCTTACTAAGCCTGTCGAATAAAATATGACCAAGATGGTAGCATTTCATACATGCAGGTCGATTTTATGTCTTTTGGTCGATAGTTGGACGAATTCCTGAGCTAAACAGAAAGTTTTGGCTCGGCAAACTCCATGCACAAGATGCATGCTCTTGGTAACTCCTGATCAGTCCAGTCCAATCGAGCTATCTCTCGTTCGATCATCTCTTTTAGCTCCATAATGCTTCCCATGAAGTTTTTCTCGGTGGATTCTTCGTTTGGTTTAGTCAATTCTTCAGGAACTCCAATAAGCTTGGCATCACGGACAGTCTTCTAGGTGAAAATGCAAGCTCCAAGATCCACAGAACAATCGGGCCCCGCTAAACCGGTTCTGCTTGAACTGGATGAATCCTCTCAGTAATCAGTACATGGAAGGTCATGCCTGGCATGGGCAGTTCGGTCTTCAGTTCTCGACACCAGCCTCAGCTAATTGTCGATCGGGTCAGATCTGTACACGACAATACGATCAGTACATGCCTCGAACTTATCTCCACGGTACATGGGCATTCTGGATTGCGAAACCTCGGTTTCTCCTCGGAAAACATCCTTTCCTTTGTCTTTGGCCCAGTCCTGGTCCACGGCTGAATCATCTGGATCAAGTTGGAACGTACCAACATCATCATGGTCATGGTCCGGATCAGTTGGAGTGGGTGTTGCACCTTGATTCCCATCACTTACGTTGGAGAATTGCCCAGAAGAAATGCCGTAAATGGCTCATGTCACACAGGTATGCCATTCTCTTAACTCTAGAAACCAAGCTTATTGGGTTTGAATTCATGAAAGAACTTTATGTTTCTGATTCTGACTTCAAAGAACCTTTTCTTAAAAGCTCAAGGACCACATTTGGAAAATTTTACAGAGTCGATGTGTTTCTGTTTCATGATAATCGTTTGTGTATGCCCCATTGATCCCTTAGAGAGATGTTTGTTACGGAAGCACATTGTGGAGGATTGATGGGACACTTTGGTGTGAGGAAAACATACAAGATCTTGCAGGATCACTTCTTTTGGCCTAGCTTGCTCAAGGACGTGGAGAGGATATGTAACCGCTGTGTTACTTACAAGAAGGCCAAGTCCAAAGCCCAACCTCAAAGTTTATATACTACTCTTCCTATCCCATCTCATTCGTGGACTGGTTTCACAATGGATTTTGTCTTAGGGTTGCCTAGATCTCAAACCGGAAAATATTCCATTTTTGTGGTAGTAGATAGGTTCTCTAAGATGGCCCATTTCATACATTGCCATAAGTCTGATGATGATGTGCATGTGGCTGATTTGTTCTTTAGAGAGGTTGTGAGGATGCATGAGATGCCTATGACAATTGTGTCAGATAAAGATTCTAAGTTTCTAAGTTTATTTTGGAAAACAATTTGGTCTAAATTAAGAACCCAATTTCTGTTCTCAACCACCTGCCACCCACAGACTGATGGGCAAACTTAAGTGGTCAATAGGACACTCTCAACCTTGCTTAGAACTGTGGTTAAAAAGAACCTTAGGACTTGGGAAAAAAGTTTAGCTCATGTGGAATTTACTTACAGCCATTTAATGCATAAATATACTTTGCATTCTCCTTTTGAAGTTGTCTATGATTTCAATCCCCTCTTTCCACTTGATATTTTTCCTTTGCCTGTGAGAGGTTTGACTCATGTAGATGGAAAGAAGAAGAAAGAGATGGTCAAGAGGATACACACTAAAGTGAAAGCCAAAATTGAGGCCTAGACCAAGCAATATGAAAAGCAAACCAACAAGAAGAGGCGCCAAGTACTGTTCCAACCATGCTACCTTGTTTGGGTCCATTTGAGGAAGGAAAGGTTTTCAGAAGAGAGGAAGTCCAAGTTGATGGTCTTTTCGAAGTGACCAAGCTCTTGATCAAGAGTCATTAGAAGAGAGAACACTGTGTCTTGTTCCCTTCTCTTGTTAATTACATTGTCGTCCATAGTTTCTGGTCTTAGCATGTCATGCTCTGCCCAGAGAGACCTGAACTTCCCAAAGAAGTCATTAAACTCAGCACTGTTCTGAGTGAGAGTGTTTATTACCCTTTTTTACTTCAAAGACTCTTGTCACGTTTGCTACATTCCCAAACACATGCTTGAGAGTGTCCCACAGCTCCTTGGCACTCTCACAGTAAGAGTATGCTTCAAGGAATGAAAGACTGAGAGAAGCCTGAATAGCTGCAAAGACTGCTTAATCTACTGAATACCAGTCGTCTTTGTCAGGTTCAGCATCATCCGCCTTCTTCTTTTCCCCAGCTTTTCCCTCTTCCGTCTCAATGTGATTGAAGACTTTGTGTCCACAAAGCACATCTTTAGAAGTTCTTGCCCACAAGAGGTAGTTGTCTGCACCCTTAAGTACCACAAGGAGAGAGACAGTCTTCTTGTTCTCCATTGTTTGGCTTGTAAGAGAGATTGTTGCTTGTAGCTGCTGAATGATGATGTTGCTGACAAGAATCGCTTGACAGAAAAGAGTGATTCTTGTCAGAAAAGAGTGAGCACTGGTTTGGTTGCTTTAAACTTTAGTATTTGAATCTAAAGATGATTGAGAGAATAGGTGAGAGAATCAAAAATCGAATGGGGCTGATTTGGAATTGTTTAGAGGTGTTTTAGCAAGAACATAAAGGTATTATCCAATGGAATTTTTGAGATTGGATTGAAACTTTGAAGATTTCTATATGTAAATTATTTAAAGAGACAAGAAATTTCTAGAAGGATTGAAATAGAAATGATTTAGATGTAAGCTTCTGAGTGATGAACAATCTTTGATGAACACAATTGGATGAGAGAAAGATTAAGGGATATTATTTCCTTAACTTACATTTTATAATTGTAAGATAATGTACATATATAAGAAAACTAAGGATACACTATACACATATTGAGAGTGATGTTTGTGTCAAGGGACAAAAAAGAGAGAGTAGATCCTGAGATGGAAAGAGACAGCTCCTAACGGGTTGGTGAAGCAAAAGAGAACCCGTGACTCTTCCTCTCTTCACTTCCAACGGTCAACTCACTTGCTTACAAGGAGAGTGTAACGGTCACAAGGGTTCAAGTAACTACTACACACATTCTAGATTGTTTGTGACTTCCATTAGTGTGAGCGTGTACCACAAGGTATCTTGGTCCTTGTCTAACAAGCTTCGTACAAAGAACTCTTTATGAACTCCCTTTATCATGCACGGTTCGATACATTCCACTTTGAATTATTCTTCACCACAATTATCCTCTTCGAATGTTCCTCACACTTGAACGTGATTAGAGAATGAACTACTTGGCTTATAGAGCAGAAAAGTTCTTCTTTCTGGTGATAAAAAAACGTCTAGTATGCCCCTTGCAACTTGTCTTCCCAAGAATAATCAGACACACAAATAATTGATGTTTCTGCTCCTGATATATGATCGATGCATTTTCTTATGTGTACACTTCAAGTCGATGTACGCAGTACATGTTCTTTGCCAATGTTGTAAGCCATTTTTAACTTGTAACCCTTTTCGTTTTGCACCTACAGAAAACACTAACTACTTGTAGACATCTCGAAGTCGTGCAACTTTACGAATGGTCTTACGGCAACCAATAAAGACCATTCTATCTTGATCACTGCACTGAGGTAGTAATCAACTCTACGCATTCCCATGATGTCAAAACCTACTCTCTTACTAGGGGAACTTATAGCCATTGATTTAGGATGCTCATATCAAATTTGAGCTCAATCCAAACGCCCTAGTTCCACTAAACATTATAGCTCGTCATGCATGTTACAGTACTGTCAGTACTGACTCAAATGGTGTTCGGAAAGACATGAATAAGTGACCATCTGACCGTTAACTTTTCAATCCAACCGTACATAATGACTTACAATATGCCATGACTTACAATATGCCATGACTAATTCCTTAATTCCCCTAAACCTCAGCTCGATCAGAGTTCATTCGATGGTCCTTTAAGAAAGCTGCATCCAAACTGGTTTCTGAGAATATCAAACTTGAATGATACTGAGATACTTTCAAGCTGGTATTCTGATGATGCTCAATATTTTTTTTTATTCTGAGACATGATCAGTACAGCGTCTTGTCAGTTATTCATGCTCTTTGGCATCTCCGTGATACCATCTTTGGCAACCAGCCAGAGCGATAGAACTTGTTAGCTCCTTTTTATTAAACATCTAGTGACTTGATTCTCACATCACAGAAAACACACTAATATTATTAGCCCAGAAACTCCCTGTGTACGTCCATGGATGCTAAAAATCTCATATGCTTCAGTCAACCATCTTTGTATTTTTCTAATTCGGTAGCAAACAAAATTTGGAAACATTGACGATTCTCTGAGTATGCGTAAAAACCACCAAAAACACATCTTGAAATACTTTCTGATTGTACAAGACGAGATAGCTTTATATTCTAAGTTTAAGCCAACACAATATGAGATTTGCAGTTTGTGGTGCTCAAGTTAAGTTCATCACATATACCATCCACAAATATTTTCTTCAGATAGCTAAACCTGACATAATGTTGGCCACAATCTCTGTATTTTCCAGTGATTGGCTCTTTCACTGATTATGCTTAACATTGATGTGACTTTTCAATACCCAAAATCTTCTTCTTCGCCTTGAACTCTGTCTTTCCAAGTAACAGGTTGCATCTTTCGTCTTTCTAAGCAAAAAAAAATTTTGACAGCTTCTTTCCCAATATCAAAGTAGCGAGAGACTTTGAAAAACAAATTCAACAATAACTACAGTAATTACCGGATACTTCTCATAAGCTACGAAGGTGCTACGTGACAAGAAGGAAGGGAGGAGCTCAGTCAACAAACGTTGTGTTGACCGAAGATAAATAAGAAGACAGAATGAGCTGGCGCATTGGAACATTCTTATTGGTTATTCTTTTGCGAATTAATAGGAGAAGAAATTTCTTTTAGGATTAGCTTTTGGTTGAGTAGTTGAGACGCTAGTCTTGAGAGAGATCGTCTGGATTAAGCCGACGTCTCTATTTCTTCCTTTCTGAAAGTGTAATCGAATTGATTTCTTAATAAAATGAGAGTTGGGATCGAGTGAGAAAGAGAGAAATTGAGAGAACCATCTTCTAAACTCTATCAATTGGTGCGGTGAGCAAGTAGAAGCTTCGCAGTGGTGTAGATGGAGAATGCTGATAATCGTTTCGAGGTGATGGATCGTCCGATGGGTGAAGTTCAGCAGCAATTGAGGTTATGCATGGTGGTTGGGAGCGATTGACGCGTGCGAATACGGATTTGACGCAGCGAGTATCAAAAACTGAATCAAAGTTAGATTCGATATGAGAGGTTATGGAGACGATTGTCGCGTAAACTTCTGTGACGACGACCAGAGGGAAAGGAGTAGCCGGTTTATCGACACCACATCCTCAGGTACATAATCCTTCTTCTCCAGAACCGGAAGTGGAACCGCTAGGTCATCGAATAATTAGTGGTGTTTTTGAGACTTGTGATAGTTTGACTAAGAAAATTGAGTAGTCTACATTTGACGGTGATATGCTGATATATTATGGTTTTTGCTGATTTTAACTATGGTATAAGTTGTGTTTTTAGAGTCTTTCAAGTGTTTTTGGAGTCTTGTTGAGTCCTTCACTGGTTTAGGTATGATTTGGACTTGATTGGAGATTATGGAGCATTATGGAGCAATTCGACTTTAATAGCTGAAGAGAGCAACTCGGAGTACACTTTTTGGTCATGCATCGGTCGATGTAGCCTGTGCATCTGTCGATCCAGTCTTGAGATACAAGTCCTTCGCACTGTTTTACACAGAAAAATGAAAATTGCCCAAAAGTTTTAGATATTTACAAAACAAGTCCTTTTCGAATTAGGATTTATTTAAAGGCTTTTAAGGTCATTGTTTAGACCTACGTTATCTTTTATCATTATTCTAGAGAGAGCTTTTTAGAGAAAACAATTGATACTCCTTCAGAGAAGATTCATAACTCCATTAATTATATTCTTATTTCTTTTATGCAATTTTATTCAATTATGATTTCTATTTCATTAATAATGTCTGAGTAATATGCTCGTTAGGTTTAGGATTTCACATCAAGGTTTTGATGAATTGTTAGGTTGATTGGTTAAATACGGATTCTGAACACAAGTTCTTCATCTAGGTTATAGTTAATACTTGATCTGAACTGACGAGTTAGATTATTGATCATAGGTTGATTCTCGTAACGAAAGTTGGTTAATTAGCTAGAAAGAACCCTATGTGAGCTAAGTACATATCTGCAAAGGAATTTGATTTAGGGATTTTGTTAACAGATCAAACCTGACATTATTGCATGTTTAGACTTTAGAACTCGCAAAAAAATTTGGTTTTTTAGGTTGTTAGACAT
>KE155771.1:248341-264581 GCA_000411075.1 Sisymbrium irio | reverse complement strand
ATGAAATTCACAAAATTTACAGAAATTCATCTTATGACTGGTTTTTTAGCTTGGACAACCGCCCAGAACGTCGAATATGACCACCAACGAAGAAGCCCAACCGTTATTTGTACAAGAATCACCACATATGACAAGATGGAAGCATTTAAAAATTTGAAAATTGAAAATATGAAGTTTTATGGATGAAAATGGAGGGGAGATTGAAGGAAATGAGGATATGAGAGTCATGAGTGTGATTTTATAGTTTAAATTCCGGTGGTTAAAGCATTTAGAGCTTCAAATTTGGTTGTTAATGATGGTTGAAAAATTGATGATAATTGCAATATCGTGAATAATTGAAAAAGATGAGGATATGTGTGTATTTTGTATTTTCTCTGAAAATAAAATTAAATCTGGGATAATGACATTTTTGTTATTATTTAGAAAGTAAAATATTTAGATGGATAAAAAATAACATTTGTTGGAGAAAGAATGTGAAGGGTTTAAAATTTTATTTGATTCCAAATAAAGGATTCCATTTGAAAGTAACCTTAGTTCTTATTACCTTTGAATGGTAAATGATTATGTAGCATCAATTTAATTTATAGTATTCTTTTTTGAAAAGAAAGAAAGTTTATGGAAAGAGGGTCGGGTGATTGGGGCCTACTTTGATGATCCGACCCGGGAATTGCCCTAACCTGCTGCTCTCAAGCAAAGTGTTCCCCCATCGAGAAAGACGAAACTGAGAGCAAGAAATCCCCCGCAAGGCTTTGATTCCAGAGAATCAAAAGTTGCGAGTTCGCGATGCAACCACTCACTGAAGAAGACTCTTCTTCGATTCATCACGAGCGTACAAACTGTTCTATCCCTTCCGGTGATAATTCTGTCTGGGCCGATGTATCTCCTCTGCTCTCCTTCGCTTGCACTGGTCCCCTCTCTCTCTCTCTCTCTCTTGCTTACTGTATAACCTTTTACTTTAAACTTTTCTGCTTGGTTTCTGATAATCATGTTTAATTTAGAATCGGTGACTGAGAATAAAATATTCTTTAGGTTCTTTGGCTTAGAACTGTATATGATAATTATGCGCACTAGTTTCATGATTTTTCCTGATTTAATCTTTCTTTTGTTTGCAGATCTTAATGAAGGCGAACTCATTCATGGAGATAATTTCAATCTTTTTGCTGCCATGTCTGCATTAGAGGTTCTACACATTCTTTATATATTCTTTATTTCTATAACGGATTGTTTGTGTTACCATCTTTTCAATTGTAGATTACGAAAAAATGCTTGGTGGTGCTAGGTTACTCTTTCTCAAATGTATGCTTGGCTTAACATTCTTGGAGCTTATTACTAATGTAACTACATATTTCAAAAGTGCCTTATGCAACCATAGTATCATAAACTCCACCTATTCTGCAACTTCATTTAAGATGAAACTGACATGTAGCATCTCTTAAGTTACCGTCCTTAGGTTCACATCAAACTTGTGTGGTTGTCATAAATGTGTCTCAAACGTGGTGTCTACTTGAATTTCAATTTTTTTTTTCCAACCTCCTAACGGAATCCTTGCTTCGTACTAGATAATGGACCCAAAGATGGATTCTGGTATGGTGTCTGCATTTTATTCTATAGATGAAGCCATCGAAAATGGTTTTGCGCCGGTTCCCATAAGTTCTGATAGGACTGTTAATGTGGAAAGCATCATCGATATTATGGACCATCTACTGGTGTGCGAGGTAATCTCTGTATTTGATGCTCTCAAATAATATGAGTGAGTTGTAAGATTTAGCTGTGAGTATACAACATCTCATAGTTTCATTTTCCTGGTAGAAGTGATCACATCTCCTTTGAGCGTTAAGATGTTGAGATCTATGTAGCTAATACCTCTGCCTTGGAGTTACTACGCTTTATCCATATTTTGTTAGTGTTACATCTTACATGCACAAAGATGTATCTGCCCTCTTGCTAATAAACTCTAATCTCTTTTGGCAGGCAACATGGCACATGGGTCATTCATTGGCCCAAACTGTGTTTTCATGCATCTATGTTCTGAGGCCTGAGAGGACATCTTCACAGGCTCTATTGCATTCTTATTGTAGGGTCGTCCGAGCAACTTGCAGGGCAATTGTTTCGGTTGTTTCCGACGCACGCACAAATGAAGTAATTAACTTTCACAAAATTTTGTCCTTTCTTACTGTTGTGGTGCTTAGAAAATGGTTTAAATTCGTATGCTATGTAGTTTTTTTCACTAATGGCTAGTTTGTGTTTGATGTTTACTTGTTGGATCTTTTTATATGTCCTACAAATTTATTTCTGGCGTAACGATAACAGTTGCTTACACATTTTGACATTTCATAGTAGCCAGTAACAATAAGCTTATCTGAGTTTTAATGTTAGTGTTCCCAGTTTATTTTATTTTATATTTTGTCAAACCCCAATTTATTTTCTTTAGAAGCCATATTTCATGCCTGAAAACATCACAGAGGAATAGATGGCTCACTTTGATCTCCTTTGCTAATAGTTTTTTATTTTATTTGATCTCATCTAGTTTAAGCTGTTATTAAAAAAAAAACTTTGAGATGATTAGCGGAGGGGAGAAATTACTTGTTTAGATAATTTACACCATTGCACGGCTGAATGAATGCAGATGAAAAATTTGAGAAGATTTGTGGTGAAATTTTGTTCTTGACTGTATCTTTTTGACTCGAAAGATGCCCCTGCTTTTATGAATATTTTACACAAAATGATTTACCTGTCACCTACTATATAACAGGAAGAGGATCTTCTTACCATGACCTATGGTCTTCCTTTTAGTGGAGATGAAGATTCTAAGGGCTTGTCACTCCTAAATGCTGTCGAAGAAACAATCTGTCGCCAGCTGCGTGCTTGTAAGGCCACATCATCAAAAAGGAGATCGTTGGAAGGTACTTTGTTGCTTTGTATATCTTCCTTTCTTATTTTACATGCACACGCTTGTAGAATTCAGGTACAAAGAAAGTATTCGCATGACGGGATTGAGGAGTCTTTTGTTACCTCTTTCCTTAATATATTGTTTACACGTATAATAGTTAGTTTGGATTTAGAGACAGCATCATGAATTCGAATCCGATATTGTGCAACTTCTCTCTATCATATACCATCTTAAAACTATTCTCTCTGGCTATATATGATAGCTGCGAACCGTACTCAGTGATGATATGTTAGCCAAGTCTGGTTAACATTTCAGTTGATTTTCTTCCAAAGAAATTTAACATCTGTCTGAGTTATATGGTCCATTGTTTCTGTTTACTTTAAATGATGCAGAATTGGAACCTCTACAAACTAATCCCCATCTAGAAGAGGGTTTTTGCAAAGCTCTCTTATGCCGGATACGTTTCCGTAAGGTCTCATGCTTTATTTATTCTTTCTTTGGTAGATCATTAGATGTTACATTTTCTTCGTTTATTTCTGCTTTTCTTACTTTGGACGTCATTTTAACGGGTTTGATTTTACGAGTCTGGTCCTTCTTTAAATTTAATATTCTACTGCCCATCGAAGAACACAAAAGTTAAATTGCTTACTTTGAAGAAGAAAAAAACTAGTATTGGCTGTTAAAATGAGCATTTGGGTCTGTCTGATTTACTAACTACATGGAACATTAGTATGATCAGTTCGCTATTCTTCAGTCTAACCTCACGATGGGGGAGTGGCAGACGGAGTTACTATATATTTTTTGTCATATGAATCAAGTTTTGAAACTCACATGAATGAACAAGCCTAGTAGAGATTATACTTAAAATTTTTTGGCAGCTTTAGTTACCTTCACTTATTGGTAAAAAACTCGTTAAGTCATGATGTGTTTATAAATTCGTTGTCTAAGCCTTCTTTTTCTTAGTAGTGTAATGGACTTGTGCCTTGCTAGTTGCTTTAACACTTACTCAATAATTTTCAGCATTTTCTACACACTCTTAATTGTATGAAACGACCACAAGGACGAGGCTTCGAATTGGCGAGGAAACACATAACATCTTGCTTATCAGAGCTAGATGCTGTTCTCGCGTCAACGGAATTTCTAAGATTAGATCTTGTCGAAAATGGCGAAACCGGCCAAAACGAGATAGAAGAAAGGACAACAGCATCGGGTCGTCTCCCTATTGGATTTGATCCTACTTTAAACAAAAGATTATCAGCTCCAACCCCACCGCGTGCTATTAAGCTTCTTTCTTGGAAAAAGGTTGGGACTTCCAAATTCTCTATATACATAATATATAATGTGAGAGAAAGAGAGACGCTGAAATAAGTTTTGATTTGTAACATTCTTTTTTTTCTTTTCAAATTTTGTTCTCCAGGCTCTTGACTATTATGTGAAACTTCTTCACAGTCTGGATCAGATCTGTGCATTGCCATTGGAACCGGATTTGGATTTCGTCTTGCAGTTTGTCATTCAGTTTCAAAAATCTCGTCCTGATTTGATTTCGAGGGCTCATCTTCAGGTGTTACTTCAATTTAATACTTTAATATTTTGTATTTATGTGCTTTCGCATACCCATACATCATTTTCTTCTTCTTTAGTCCGTGTATTGGCTGTGATTGCACTGAAGATGGTAATATCTCTCATGGAAGACATCTTCACATACATCCACTGGGTTGTGTTTGCATAGCGGAATATATTGCTTCTTCTTTTTGCCCACTTTCCTTGTTTTGCATTTTTGTATTTGTTAGCATTCAGTTTCATCGATGGCGTTGAGTGAGTGAACCATATGAATATGTTAGCTTTCTCTTATATTTCTGAAAGAGCAGATTTATACAAACCGAGAACCGATGTATTAGAGAATATCCAGCATAATGCCTTTTACCTTTTATCTAAATGAACTTTCTTGTTCTACAGCTTATCATTGTACAAGATGGGAAACTTTATGGCCGTGATACCTTTTTGGCTATTTGTGCCAGAGCTGTTGCATTAGATGTCACAAAGGACCATGCCCTTCAAAAGAATGAGTACATTCTACAACTTAATCAGGTAAAGATGGTATACGAAAAGATAACATGGGGTAAATTTAATTCGATTTACAAACTTTTGTGAGGACCTCTTTATTTATTCTTGTGAGGCACTTTGTTTAACATCAGCATTGATGACTTGGTTTTTGGTTAGTGATTGATTAGACTAATGCAAATAGATGGCCATTTCGTCGGAAACAGTTTTGAAACTTGGTAGAAATTTTAAAGGAATCACCTTTTATTGTTTCTGGTCAATTTTCGATATCTGCCAAGTCACAATAATCAGATAATTTTAGCATGGTGAATTTAACTATTTTCTAATGATGCATAAGTTTTTATTTATTTTGAAGATATATGGATAGCTGGTTTTTGCTAGCCTTCCGGATCCAGAAAGATTTGAGAAATGGATAATTCAAATATTAAACTGGCTTCTTACTTAGAAGGCTCCTCCATTTGATCGCTGTTCTTGTTTTGTGGTGCAGTTGATGATGAATCTGTTTAAAATACTCTGTGCTAATACCCCATGGCAGAGGCGTAAACTTGGGAAAATTTTAAACGATTGGAGCGTATTGCGTGTGCAGGTTCTATACCGTTTATAATTTTGAAATCACAGTATAACGTTTTTGTCCCTAAATTGGAAATTGTATCGACTATCCTTTACTTAGTTTTAGCTAGCTTACTCACCCTTTAAGTTTTCGTGCTCATTATTTTGGTTTTGTCTCAGCATCTCATTTCATTTATGGTTATTTATTTGGCAGATGGGGATTACTGTTAGCCAGGCGATGCAACAAGAAACATCACGGAATCCGAAAAATGGGGTAGGTTTACTACCATCACTCTGTGCCTTGCAAGTGACGCAAGGTCCATTGAATCAAACCTCTGTCCGAATCTAGTTGAGAAGCTGTTTATTCATTCCTGTAGTCTATACTCCAACAACTTTAATCTTTGTCCTAAAAATCTGGGCTCTATGGAGAAGCAGAGAGGAAATATTTTGTTAACATGCATTTGTGTTTACTTTTCAGGATAAGTCTCTACTCATATTAAATCATATTTATGGTTGGTTAGAAGAGCAAATTAATTGGGTGGCCCTTCGCTTTCTCCTACTGGGATTTGACCTAGAGCTCTACTCTCCGAGTGAATATTGCATGGTATACTGGTACATGCATGTTACACTCTGGAAGCTCGCTGAAAGAGCACGTTTCAGGGTATTAATTATTGTTAACACTGGTAATGACCATCTGTATAGTAATTGGTTCGGCATACTGTATTTGTATGTCTTTGTATAATGTATTTACGCGTCATCATCTGAAGCAGAGGAACGGAAGGCAAAAAAGAATAAGGATTATCATAGGGATATGGCTCGGGAAGATCGGATTAGTCTATGGGTATTACTTCTTCAGTGTCAGACTTGCCTTGCACAAGGGCTCACTGTGGTACGTTTTTTTCTTCAGTGTTCAGTCTCTGGCGTTGAAGAATGTTCCATTGATGTTATATCAAGTGCTTTTTTTTTTCAACCTGACCAGACCTTGTGCATTACCTATAGATGCATTCAGCTTTGAGAAATCAAGGGATGTGTTTGAAGAGTCAAGGACCTTTTAATACCGAAAGTGAGGTAATAAGCACAAATCCCTTCCCTGTTGCATAGTTTTTGAGTTAAGGTGTAAGCTATTTTGACTTCCTCCCATCTTCCTTGATGTGTAGAAATTTAGTCAGCATTTTGAACTCCTCCAGAAGGCATCGCTTCCCGAATATGATGCATATGAATCTTTCGCAGAATCCACATCTCATACTCGTCTCGACGTAAGTGATCTATGCAACCACTTTTGTTTTATGCTCAAACTCATTTACTGTCAAATGAATCACTAGTTTTGGTAATGACTGTGAAAAAGTGGTATCCATTACTTTTACTGCAGTACCTTCCTGTGTATGAGTACTTCCGCGACGCTCAAAAGATCGCTAAGGACATAAAGGTCGGTTTCGCCAAAGATGCTGATAAATTGGCTGAAGTAAGGGGACTAGAGCAAGTTGCGGAACACAATATTATTGCTGTGAACCTCATCAGTAAGGACTCTTCGCTTAAGGTGTCTTTTGAGTTCACCCACCATCCTTACTTTGCAACTGCTGTTGTCCGTAGATCTTGAATCCGTTTCTTATTCACTGTTGCCATCCAAATTCCAATTTTGGGATAGGCCTTATTAAGTGTGCTTTTACTTGTCTCTCACCTTCCATCACCCTTCCTCCTATCTTTTCAATTTATGATGTTTTTCTTGTAAAATTTTGTTATTCGCAGAAGCTCAATTATTATAAAACCTTGTTGTTTGAGCAACTTAAATGACATTCTTTTGTTGGTGGGGGAAACCAAATTGGGTTTGATTAATGAAAAATCAAATTTGGTTTTTAGCCATTGATATTAGTCATCTCATATTTGGGTTTAGGATCATGATTGTCATAGATAAAAAGGTTTTTAACCTCATTTATTTGTTGACACAAGGAAAAAAGAAAAAGAGAAAGAAAAAGAGGCAAAGAAGAAAGAAAAAAAGATTTCGCCTAGGTTTTCAAGGCTGCAGTCTAGGGTAGGGTTCGAAAATGTTCTAATTTAGCTGGAATTTTGAACCCAGTTTTGTGTTGGAAATTGTGGGAATTCGAATTCATTTTAATGTATTAAAATTAATGTGAGTAATCGAGAATCTTAGAATGAAAACGAAAATATAAAGAAATCGAAAAGATAAAAACTAGGACAAAGAGAAACGAATTTTATTGCTTAGCCTTAAATCGAATTAATAGTTCGTTTTAGAATGATTACAAAGATATTAATCGATCTCTATATATACAAGACAGTTTATATCATAAAACAAATAAACTTTTGATGTGGGAACTTATCGTTTCCAATTCCTTGTCGATTTTCATTTCTTTATTCGGGAAAACTTCCCGAAATCCTTGTTAAGACGGTGAATCTTATTGTTTCGGCCAAATCGCATCCTTTTCCCTTCGGGTTTTAGTTTTTTTTTGGCTTGACGTCGTGCTGTTTTCGATAGACTAAAACATTACGATGTTTCCCGAAAACAACGCGAAGTTTATTAAAACATCGGGAAGTTAACGAAAACATCGATAAATTCCCTAAATAATCGAAAAAGGAAAAAAATGGACATTTACGTCCGGCTCGCCACCATAAATTTATGAGGAAAAAATGTGCCGAGCCGGTCACATTCCTTGATGATTGATCAGGCCATACGTCCGACTCGGTTAGTAAATGACCCGAAGATCACGATTGTCTCGGCGCGAGACGAAGGAGAAGGAGGTCGTGGTCCGGCTTGACAATTGGGAAGGGGAGAACGCCGGGGAAGCCTTCCGTCTCGGTACAGAATGCTCGACCATATGACCGGTGTTTCCGGTCGAGCCGGTCATTAGACCGCTCCCTCTCGTCCGGTTCGGCATCAGGCACCACGCCAAGACCGTCCGTCTCGGCACAAAACGTGCGGCCATTTAGTTGGCAATTCTGGCCGAGCCGATCATTATCAATGTCACCATCCGATTCGGAATCAAGGACTGAGAGGAGGAGATGCCGAGCCGGTCACTCCGTGCTAACTTCAGTCATCCATTTCAGTTGGTTTGACAATCTTGTTTGGTTCTTGATACGAATAGTTCGGAGAATTACGACGTTTTATCGGTTTATCGGAAAACCATACGAAAAAGGAGTTTTCGTTACTTTTCATAAAGTTAGACTTTATCGATAAAATTTTGTTTTAATCGCACTATTTTCCGAATATCGTTCTTTTCTGAGAATATTCAAATATAAAAACTTTCTCTGATATTTAAACATTTTAGCCGTTAATTCCGGAAATGTGAGTTTTGACCACAACATTTAGCCCTCCAGCTTGTCAATTTCAGGTATGAAATTTCGAGGTAATCTAGAGATGTGATAGATGATTAAGGAGCTAAGATGTTTAGGTCTCCAACTGTCGTGACCATTGACCTTTGACCTTTGACCTTTGACCATTGATGTTAAGGAGCTAAGATGGCCATTGACCTTTCAAACCAGAATTTGAAACTAACTTTCGAGTAAGGGACAAAGCTTTGCTGAACCGAGTGACGATTTTATCGCTAATGCGCTTGAACCGATAAGAGGATTGATGGTATTCAAACAAGGAATCTTGGCGAAGGTTCTTGGTGAAGGTTCTTGGCAAAGCTGGCCAAGACCTTTTCTCTGTTTTAAGGACTGTTGCATTTTGGAATGTCTTGCAAGTATTTGAGATGATCGGTTGGAGATACGCTTATGATATTGTCTAATTAAAAACCTTTTATTACGAAAAACATGATGGGAAAAACATAATATAGGAAAAGAGTGCAACACTTATAAAAGATTTCCTTTGAAAACCTGTTAAGTTAAGTTTTTAGTAGATTTTTTTTCCGAAAAACTGTTCACGTTAAGTTTTTTTCGAAAATTTTAGTAGATGTTTTTCGAAAAACTGTTCAGGTCAAGTTTTCGTACGGCAAGCAACGGAGAAAACGTTTGGCCGAGCCAGTCCTGCTGAGCTGGTCATGCCGAGCTGTTTCATCTCCTTGTCCCACCTTTGCATCTTCAGCCCGAAAGAGGAGGAAAAAATGGAGGCCGAGCCAGTCAACAGAGATGCCGAGCTGGCCATTTTGTGCCGAGCCTACCACGCTCCCTTGCCCAATCCTTGTGTCTTTGGACTGAGAATTCGGGGAGGAAAGAAGGGTGAGGGCCGAGCCGGGCGTGCTGGGACGCCGAGCCGGACAGTCTCCTGCCGAGCTGGTCGCACTCTCGTTTTTCCTATTGTGCTGGCCGAGGGGAAGAAAGAGGTGGGACGCCGACCTGGTCAAGAGGAGGCTCCGTGTCTATCCCTTTCCACTTCTTGGCCGAGCCCGACTGTCGGGAACGCTCCGGGTTGATGCTTCCTATCAGGGAAGTTTTATTTCTTAGAAATTCTTCTAAGTGTTTGAGAAAGACTATGCTATATTTTGTCGGGATGAACAGTGATTTTCGTGTACTGTTCATGTTCCGAGCCGTACTATTCATGAGACCTGTTTTTCCTCTATAAGAGAAGGAGCTCCCCCTTCCATGAATCTCACAAGTTTTCCTCATTTGCATAGGTAAAATCTCTCCCTTCTCTCTTCTTTCTTTCTTCTAGAGTTTTGTAAAGAACGTAAAGAACACGAAGAACACAAAATCCGAATCGGGGTGTGACACTTGTTGGGACTTTCGGAAGTTCGTCCAACCCGAGTCCTGTTGTCCTACTACGTTACCCCCAGGGCTGGGAAGAAGATTTTTGATAATCACGTTAGTAAGGACGAGTCTTGGAGGAACTTCTTCTTTTATGTTAGGGTTAACGAATTCTTGGTTGAGCCTTAGTATGTCCAAGAGATGTTGACCAAATGGTCGGAAATCGGTAGCTAAATCTGGGCTAGTTGTCTGGACTGTCTACTTAGCTAGTTTTCGTATTTTCGTCGCTAACTGTTTTCTGTTTTGTTGCAGATCGCCCGATGATCAATACCATCCCAGCAGACTTATACCGTGTTTGGATTGAGTTGTCAAGCCTCAGGAAACTAACTTGGAATCTCCACTTTGTCTATCGAAAAGTCGTGACTGCTCGATGTTTACACAGAGATTATTTGTTCTTCGATCAGTCAGAGGAACCTCCGAGAAAAATGGGGAAGAACAAATCAGTTACGCAACAATTCTGAGACCAAGAGAAGGAGTTTGTCGAGACTGGGGGAGTCGCGCCTGTATTTGGCTCTGAAGAAGCTGAGGAGGGAGAGATACCTTGTGTCCCGATTCCCACAGACAAGGGTAAAGGGATTGCTCACAGTGGTGAGCAATCCACCTGTTCTTCCTCTCCGAAGAAGGTGGCGAAAGTTCCCGAGTACGAGTTCAGTGTTCCTTGTCCCCACGGAGAAGGCGAGGAGATAGCGCCTGCTGATCTCCTTAGCTCATTTCGTCGTCCCGGTGCTGAGGTAGTCCCGTTTGCGGACTTCCAAAAGAAAGACTTTCGAAAAGACGGCGCATCGCGGTTTCGAGGTAAGCGGGACTTGGTTATTTTTTGGTTTACAAAAACTTAACTCTTCGTCTGATAAGTGTCTCTCGTTTCAGTTTCTCACCTATGTATCTGACATGGTGAGTTGCTACGAAAAAGAGACTTCTTACTGGGCGCTTAGGGCGGAGAGATCCGAGGATCTCGAGGCCGAGAAGGATGCCAAGATTAAATGTCTGAAAGAAGAGTTTGAGCGTGCCAAAGCTGCTCACGTGTGGAGCTCGAGGGGGTTCGTGGTGAACTCCTCGCAGAGAAAAGGGAATGTGGGAGGAAGATGCGCAAGGCTGCTGAGCAGGAGCGTTCCTACTCAGTGAAGAAATATCGCCTTCGAGGTGATAATGCTAGAGCCTTGATGGCTAAAGTGGGCGAGGCCCAGGAGGAGCTTATTCTTTCTGAAGCTGTTACTTCGAACTTGGAGCTGTACAAGCTGTACGAGTCCGGTAATGAGGCTGAGATCGCTGAGTTCAAGGGCATCCTCCAAGCCGGCGAGGTTCACTATGCTGGCTCGAAGGTGAACTTCGCCCGGACGATGGACACTTTGAAGAGCTACTTGGCAGCCTCTCCACAAGTGCGGACTCCTAACCTGTTTGTCGAGAACGAGTATCTGCAGCGAGATCTAGCGAGCTTGGGGTTTTGGAGTTTTCGGGGTCGAATGAACGTGACCCCGAGGTCATGGAGTTCATTTCCCGGATGACTTCCGGTGAGGATTTCTCATGAGGCGTTTGTCCTCTTCTTGCTTTGTACTTTGTCGGCTTTGTTGTTTAGCCACTTTATCCAGACTTTTGCCCTTTTTGGGATTTTATCATTTTGGCCGGGTTATGTCCCAATGGATGTTTTATTTGAAACTTTTTCGTTTTGTGACTTAAGATCCTTGCATTTCTATCTTATTTCGTGCATGAAAATATTTCGTTATGTTGCTATAGGATAAGTAGAACAATTCGAAGTTTCTTGTTCTCTTACATTCCCTTAGTGTTTTTATATTCGTTTGGTGATTGTGACTCTTTTAACATTGTTACTTGGTCGGCACACTCTTGTCTTGCTTGTTTAGACGAACATGTGTTTTGCGTTTGGAAAGATGTTTGATGGAATTACGCCAGCGCTGCCGAGAGGCGGTTGTGGCTGGGCTTTTGATAGGTTAGTGTTTTAGAAACTAAGCTATGCGTTTGTCTGGTTATAGGGAATGCATTTATACGGCTAACCTCTCTGTATTTCGACATTTGAAATGCATTTATAATCTTGTCTAGTGGTATCCTAGATTGCGTTTCGGAGATGTCGATGACCGATGTGCCTGAGTCGGCGATGATGAGGTTGACGAGTTTGCAATGAGGATTAAAGCAGTGCAAAGTCTTTAACTGCCTTCTCAAAGCTAAACCTGAGAACATCGTCCGGAATATACCCAATCCTTATTTATATAGTGCACTGTCTTTATGTCCGTGCACAGACGTGGCTAAACCCTTCCTTCGCTCTGGAGGTCAGGCTGATGCGTTATCTTATTGTGATCAGAAATGGAATGTGTTGATGACACCGTTTTTGACCATTAATGGTTGTTGGACGCGGTGAGTTATTGAGAACTGACCCGAAAGATTTGTCTTAGGTAATCGTTCTGGAAACTTCAAGTTCGGAAATATTTATTACTTAAGAAATCGGAACCCTGCTTCGAAGTTAAGTAATTTCATGACAAATCCAAAAACTCTTAAATTCTTTCGAGTCTTGGATGTTCAGACTGCTGTGAAATTTCAAAACTTCTTCTAAGTTTGAAGCTATTTGTTTTTTAGAATTTGAAACTTGTTGAATCCTTTCAGATCGAAATGTCAAAATTTTCGATTTTCCGGATTTTAGAAACTGTTTAAGTTAAGGAATGGGGATGAGTGTGTATACACTCTCACTCCCCCCCCTTTTTTTGTTTTGGGGGGACTGCTGTACCTTTCCGAAGATTGGTTGCCTACGTACCTCTTGCGAGGATCAAGCCGTCACATAGTTCAGTTTGTCTTTGAAACAAGTTTTTTTTTAGAGTTTGAGGAGTCTAGGGTTCCATGTTCTGAGTTTTGGGTTGCTCAGATGCTTCTTTCGATGCTTTTTGATCGATTTCGGAAGCGCTATTTCTTCACTTGATGGAGCGATTTCTTTTGCGGAAGCTTCCTCTTTCTCAGAAATTTCTTTTGGAGCCTGTTTTGGAGGAACTTGTTGTGAAGATTTCGACTTCTTCTGCTTGGAGGGGATCTCGTTGTCTACTTGGAGTTTCCAGAATTTATTTTCCGATAGGAAACAAATTCGGGATTCCTTTTGGTTTCCCCAAATGGTGTGTATAACCTGTCTTTGTTGGAAACTAGATGCATAAGTGGTAAGTCAAAGGGATAGCTCGCATCGAGTTGATCCAAGGGATCCCCATAATAACGTTGTAGATGACTGGATGGTCGGCCACTACGAAGTTCACGACTTTGGTTAATTCTCCTACCTGGACATGGAGTCGAATGTTACCTAGAGTCATGGTAGTTTCACCCGTAAATCCTGTTAAAGGATTCAGTATCGGCCCGATCTCGGAGAAATCGACGTCCATTCTTCGGAGAGTGTCTCGGTATCGATCAAGACTCTAGAGACGCTAGCATCGCCGATAGCTAGCTTGATTACGAGTGGATTGTTATGTGGATGCTGGATCTCGATTGCGTCTTCCTAGGCGCAGGCTGCGGCCAGTTCTTGCTTGTTTCAGCCTGCCTTTGATAAGCTTTCAAGGCGGAAACGGTATCGGGGCAGTATTACGATTCAGCCATGATCATGTAGAACTTTCTGCGATTGTTTGACCCAGAAAGGTCGTCTTTACGCCTACCACATTTTGGTTTCTCCGGATTCGGCCCTTCTGGGGCTTGGAAGATTCTTCTTCAACAGCATCTTCGTGTTGCTCCACCTCTTTGTGAGCTTCCATTAGGAGGATTTTGGCTATGTTACCGAGTTCTTCTGCCAGGAACTTCTCGGTGAGCTTGGTTCCAAGGGTTCGACAATTCAAAGTTGAATGACCGTAATCCTTGTGATGCTCGCATTAGGATTTGGGGTCGTAATTAGAGTAACAAGTCCAGGAGTTTGGACCTTTCCCTCGTCCAACTCCTCCTTTAGGTTTAGACGTTCTTCTGGGAGAGGAGACAGTCGAGACTTGGTAGTTGTGAGCTCTGCCCTTAGATTCGTAGTTTACGTACGGGCTTCCTTTCTTGCCTGAAGAGGCGTTAGGGGCCGGAGGCGCGTTCTTGCTCGAAGTTCTAGGGCGAAGTTTTTGCTCCTGAGCTCGAATGTCTTCTTCAAGTTTGATAAAGCCCGAAGCTTGATGAAGGGCATCCTGGATAGTTGGAGAGGTATTGAACGTCATCTCCTCTCGGAAACAAGACTCGTACCAGACCAATCTTTTGAGGGCCTCAAGGGCAGCTCTATCGCTAACTCCATCAATCTTTGAGAAGATGACCTTGAATCGTTCCGTGAATTTTTTCAAGGATTCGGTTTGGCCCTGAACAATTGTCCAAAGATCATCATCCGATGTTTCTTGGTTCATGAACATCGAATATTGTTTAAGGAAAGCCGTGGAGAGCTGTGAGAAGCTATCTACGCAGTTCCTTTCCAACTTTGAGAACCGGTCGAGAGTATCTCCCTTTAGGTTTACGACGAACAAGAGGCAGTAACCTACATCTTCTTCCTCTTTTCTGAACCTGGTTCGCCCCATTGATAATCTAAACGATGTTAGATGAGCTTTGGGGTCAGTGGTTCCATCACAAGGTCAGATTTTCACCTTCCCGGGATCAGGGAACCTCGTCGAAGTTATCCATTCTGTAAACGGAGTTTTCTCAGCTTCTTCAAGAACGTGATCAATCTCGGGGGCCGCACTCGTTGCTCGACGGACCTGAAATTTTACTCTCTTCATCTCATCTGCAGCCTGATCGACTCACTTTCTTAACTCATCAATCTCGTTATTCCTGCGAGCTTCCTCATCGCGTTCTTGTAGAATTGCGAATTCTTCTTCCGTTAATTCCCGATCTGAGAGGTTTTCCTCGCCTTCTGGACAACCATCGTTAGATTGGTCGTTTGGGGTAGGATTTCCTTCAGTGCGTGGAGCATCAGTAGAGGTGGAGGCTGTTTCCCCGGGTCGTCTGACCGGAGGAAAATTGACAGGAATGATCTCGAGTAAGCGGAGTTTGGAGCAGGTTGTTTTGCGGATTACACATTAGAGATCTTGTGCCAATCGGAGTGGAGAAGTCGAGACGCCTTCCTCGTAGGAGGGTGTCTCTGGACTCGTTTTCGTTGTGGAGACTCTCCATCTGCTGGCTTAGAGTTTCATTCAACTTAGCTTGTTCTTCGTTTTTGTTTTGAAGAGCTTACAGAGAGGATTGCAATTGCGCTATGGTGGTCACATTCGTATCGTCTCCACCTTAGTTTTGATTCTCCAGAGGTTAGTCTTCAGTCGCCATAACTTCCGTTCTAGAGTTTTCGTTCTCTAGAGTAAATATTTTCTCGTATCCCCTCCTTCTAGCGCCCAAATTGTGGGAACCAGAATTTTTCTCAATGTATTTAAGTAAATTTAATGTGAGGAACCGAGAATCTTGGAAAGAAAACGAAAATATAAAGAAATCGAAAAAATGATAACTGGGGCAAAGAGAAGACGAATTTTATTGCTTAACCTGAAATCGAATTAATAGCTCGTTCCAGAATGGTTACAAAGATAGAAATCGATCTCTATATATACAAGACAGCTTAGGTCCTAAAAGAAATAAACTTTTGATGTGAGAACTTGTCGTATCCTATTCCTTGTCGACTTTACTTTCATCTTTTGGGAAAACTTCCCGAAATCCTTACTAAGACGGTGAATCTTGTTGGTTTGGCCAAATCGCATCCTTTTCCCTTCGGTTTTAGGTTTTTCTTTGGTTTGACGTCATGCCGTTTTCGATAGAGTAAAACGTTATGATGATTCCGAAAAGAACGCGAAGGTTATTAAAACATCTAGAAGTTTACGAAAACATCGATAAATTCCCAAAATGATCGAAAAGGGGAAAAATGGACATTTATGTCCGGTTCGGCACCATTTTTAGGAGGAAAAATGGGCCGAGCTGTTCACGTTCCTTGATGATTGATCAGGCCATATGTCTATCTCGGCTAGGAAATGACCTGCAGATCACGATCGGCTCGGCACGAGACATAAGAGAAGGAGGTTGTGGTCCGTCTGGGCAATAAGGAAGAGGAGAACACTGGGGAAGCCTTCC